>OMPJ01040495.1:0-19697 GCA_900312935.1 Carapus acus
CAATTTTTGCAAAAGTCTCTGACCACAGCAAGGCAGATGACCATTGATAAAGAACTGGCCAAAATGATTGCATGTGACTTTCATCCATTTTCAGTTGTTGATGACAAAGGATTCAGAGGATTTATTCATGCACTCAATCCAATGTATCCAATTCCAAGCAGGAAAACACTCTCCCATAAAATCATCCCAGGCCTGTATGACAGAGAGCGTGCTTCACTGCAAGAGAGGGTTAACAAAGCCACAGCAGTTTGTTTAACAACTGACAGCTGGACATCCCGTGCCACTACATCCTACTTACTTACTTAAAAAATCAAAGTGTTTTTCTACAACAAACATTTGATATACTGCAAGTTTTTTACACAAGTAATTAATTTTGCACATAATTTTACATTTTTGTTGTTAATAAATTAATTTAAGCACCAAAAAATCTGAAGAGCCATTTGGGAGCCGAAAGAGCCGGCTCTTTTCAGTGAGCCGAGCCACAAGAGCCGGTTCTCTAAAAAGAGCCGGAATTCCCATCACTAATAACAACAACAACAAACAGGTTTAAATTTGACAATGCATTCTTTCAATCACAGTAAGAGGAAACCCTGATGGGAGGGGGTCAGTGTTTCAAGACCTTCCATGCTCTTAGTAAACTCAATCCTTCCTACTGTAGATATCATTTTAAGATAAGATGATGAGTCTTTGACATAATTAGGAGAAAATCAATTTGGACAGACAATAGACAGTCCAATTCCTGCACCACCATCACAACTAGATATCTTTGTCACCCACGTTTAAGTGCGATGACATCAATGTAAGGAGAGAGTGCATCCTGCGAAGCCTTGCAACCTACGTGAATGAAGACCCGGATGTGTTTTTCAAAGAATACTTGGTAAGTTTATGCATTTCCTTCTTATGTAGTATAACTGTTACCCATACAAATCACTAAATGTAATCTTGCAACATAAAGAACACAGTAACTCACTCACTAACTTTTTCTTCATTTCTTGCATTTACTGACCTCTGGCACCACCATTTTGCCCGTCAAGACATTACGGCAACCTAGTGACACATAGTACTCACTATATACACTGTGAATTATACAAAGATACACATGACTCACGCAGACACACCTTTATAAGTAGGGATGGATTTGGTTTCTCTCTCTTTTGAGTTTTGCAAAATATTTTGTTAGATTCAAAAAGGGTCACTACCTTTGTGTAGCTTCACAAGTGGAGGGTGTTAGCCATAAAGCTGTTAACATGCCACTTAGCTCTCTTGTACTGCTATGGCCTTGGCTTTGACAGCTGCAGTTTCAGGCAATGCTGGAGCTGAAGTTGATTGGGCTCAGTCCACTGTCATACATGTTGTGTGCCTCAGATTCTCGAGGTGAAAAGAAAACACCGTAAAGACTCCAGAGGGGTATTCCAGGGAGGAGGTTGAATAAACTAAGCCTGAATTCTTAGTTGACTTAAGGGCGGTGCACACTACACGATAATCAGGCCAATTTTTGTCACAATCTCCCAATCTGTGAAAGTTTGAAAAATTATGTTGTGTGTCAGCCATTACTCTGTGAAGTGAAACTCTCAGTGTTCAGATCTAGAACAGCTGATCTGAGTTAGTTCAGGCGACTCAGTATGTTAACTCTGAGTTGCGCTAGTGCCTGATGATTAGTAATGATTATTGCAATTGCTTTGCAGGAAAATTATTTTTGCTTCAACATGATTGTGTTGAGAAGGAAAAGACAGACAGCTACGTCTGACTTGGGGTTTCAAGTAAACCTGCTAGCGTGCAGGTTAGGGTCACATTGTCAGTTACCATGACAACTGACAATGTTACTTACAGTTACCATGGTAACTGACACAGAGTTTCTTACTTGTCATCAGGGAACGAAAAACCCAGAGTTTCCCTCATCTCAGGGTTCACTTACTCTGTTTACTAGGGTTAACTTACTGAGGTGTCACAAAACCCGCTCTCTGGAATACCCCTCTGGAAACAACACTGATGTGTGCATCTGGTGATTCTATGAAAACCTGATATCTTAGGTCAAATGTTGTAGGCTACAGCCATCTTAGAATTGGCACCTGTTTTTTGTATATGGTTTTCTGTTTGTTATTTAGCATTTTTATTGATTTTTTTTCCGTTTGTGTTACTCAGCCCACTGCTGTTGAAGGTGCAGACAGGGATATCGTTACCACAGTCATGGGAATTTACACATTCTGAAGAGATGGACATGAGGAGCCTGAGGACGTGGGCGTTGTGATTGAGGGCATTAAAGTCCTCAACAACCTTGGAAGTGTCACCACAGGCTTCATCATGCTATTTGGGCTCATTTATGCCCTTGACCTGGCCTTCCCTGGAAATCTGAAGTACACCTTCGAGTTCTTCCAGAAATTCATAATGAACATGGATGGACACAAGCTGAATTTGAAAATACAGCAGCTGAAAATAAAGCTCTTTTCATGAGGGACTCAGACTTTCCACTCCGCAATTTATTGTAAGACCAATGTAGTCTGATCTGGTAATACATGGCCTTAGCCTTTGTAAATATTGAAATTGTATTGTAGTGTTCCAAGTGCTGTTAGCTAGTACTAAAGAAAGCAGAGTAATTTCTTTTATTTTCTAAAATGTGATAGGCAATGTGCTGTGTTCATCACAGAGAAAAAAAAAACTTAAGAGAATAAATCCACGCTCTTAGTCAATTGTTCAAAGTCTTTTTAATTGTCAGTTTAGTTTGAGCTTGGTGGAAATATTTCCATTTCTTGTACTGTTTCTATTTGTGAATGTGTAGTTTGTATATTTCATACCAGTTTTAGACACAAGTAAGTTTCTGTCATCAATCGTTGTATATTTGGATGTGTTATTATCAGTTTTAAATAAAGACATATCAACCAAATTTGGTGTTACATGTGTCTTAAATGGGGGTCAAATGAAAGAATGAAAGAATTTAGCCGAATTTATTTAAGACTAATTATATAAGTTTGAGTGGAACAAATGTAAATCAGTTTAGGTCAGTAATGCAATTAATTTTTATTGACTATTTGTTAAAAACATTTGTTTGACTAACTCAATATGATAATGTTATAGGGAGATACTTAAATTGAGTTGCGGCTACTTTAATTTGATGGGTGGAAAACCTGCTGAAAATGTATTTGCGTTCATCCAATGAGTCATTTTTTTGAGTGTATTCAGTTTTTGCACTGTTAATATTTTCCACCCCTATTTTCCAAGTATGGGACTTGGTGCGAATAAAAACCCACTGCACTGAAGTATCGTTTTCTAAGCCATCCGTACCACCTTGGCTAAAACGAACCCGAGCCAGCGCTTTACAGAATGGAGCAGGTAGTGCTCCTCAACATCTTAACAGTCAAGATCTATGGGATGGACACACAGAGACCCAACATATCCCCCATTAGCAACAGTGGCGAGGACAAACTTAAAGGGAGGAAACCTCGGGCAGGCCAGGCAGCAACTAAGTCCCTGTTAGTTTGCTCAAACACTCCATTCATCTGTTCCTGGCCCTGCCTTTGTCAAATTTTGAAACAAATGTGGCCTGCGAGGCCTGTTAAAAAGGTTGCCCACCTCTGATTCATAAAATATACTGTATGTTAACACAACAGTTGTCTCAATATTTCTGTGGTGAAAATCAAGTATTTACATTGGTACAAATAAAATCTAAGTAGGGCTTTATATTTATATAGTCAGAGATGCAGTATATACTGTATATCAAAATAGATATATCTACATACTGAATATTTATGCATACCTAATGTAGCCATTAAGGTATGGTAAAGGTAAAGGTTCTCTGCTGACTGTAAGTCAAATGAAGGGATAAAACAAGGACTCATCGGCCTACTTTGAGTCAGTATTGACATTAAACTCAATATTTCCATAAAAGGTAGAGTTGGACGAGGCGAATGGGACATCTTTGGGAACATCGAAGTTAGCGCTTCTATCATTTCCACCGATGTGTGTTTGTGGCCATGGCTTGAAGCGCACGTACCAAACTTACCCACCCATCGAAAGTTTCATACTTCCCAAATATGTTGAAAATAATTCTAAATTGCTCATGTTTGTTCTGTGAAGAAGCGTGACACGGGCAACGATTCTTTAACAATCCAGAGTGAAACTAAATGCAGTAGCGCGGATTGATATGAGTGCACCAGGTTCAACTCTGAAGAGTCTTTGATTTCGCAGTGGTCCGTGATTGATAGTCAAGCGGTCATTATACGAAAATAATGACTGCTCACGTGACCAATAACGGCCAATCAGAACCCAGCATTCACACAAGCCGTGTAATAACAGAAGATATTTTCACAGAGCGGCCAGGTGTTTTGAATAGTTAGCGGAAATGACATAGGCGGTCACTGCCGCCGCTGTTCCCCCGGTAAAAGCACAAGGTGTGTGTGATTCTCCCGCTGAAAAGTGGTGCAGCATGGCAGAATTAGCCGTCGAAGGTGCATGTTCTCATGGAAAAGAATCCTTGTTATTGCCCGTACGCAGTGTTGGGAGTAACGAATTACATGTAACGACGTTACGTAATTAGAGTACAAAATTTACATAATTGTAATTTCGTTACATTACAGGGAGAAAATGTGTAATTAAATTACAGTTGCTTTTGGAAATTTCCGTGATTACAATTTTAAAGAAAGAAAGATTAACACAATCAGGTCTTATAATGTTTAATGGTTAACAGTCGAGAGTATTCATTCAAAATTATGGAAAGTAATCAAAATGTAACCAAATGTAATTAGTTACATTACTTTGAGAAAGTAATTGAAATAGTTACACTACTATTACATTTTCAACAGGCTAACTTCTAATTGTAACCAACTACATTTCCAAATTAATCTTCCCAACACTGCCCGTACGGTTGTGAAGAGTTCAGAGGGAAACAAAGTACCGGCTTGCAGGCTGAAGAAAACCCCCGTCACTGTTTCAATGTGTGTGTGTGTACTTACCCAGGCGGCTGCTGAACGCACAAGCTTAGCAAGCTAGCAGCTAGCTGGTTCTGTACCAAGGTTCGGGACCAGAGGTAGATATGAAGTAAAATGTGACCGAGGCAAGCACCTTAACACGTGTCAACAGCGAGTCGTGGACAGGTGTGACAGAGAGGATCCGGTCACCTTCCAAGATAAAACATTGTTCCGAATAGCTTAAGTTTTCTATATGTCCCTGCGGCCTGGTACCTATTGAACCACGGACCGGTACTGGTTGGGGACCACTGCTCCACAGTATGTCTATATCCCTTCTACACCTTTCCTCCTTTGTATTTCTGTCTCAACCTCCTCCTTCTCCCTCATGTCCTCACCTGAGCTCATACACCTGATCTCATGACCTCTTTGGTGAGGTGGACTGGTGGCTAAATCAGTGTTCCTCAACTCCTGGGCCGCAGACCGGTACCGGTCCGTGGGTCAATAGGTGCCGGGCTGCAGGGAAAGTATGCAGAACTTTAACTACTTACTTTTCATTTACAATCTGACTCTTAACTATGTATCATTTTTGAAGGTGACCGGATCCTCTCCAGCACATCTGTCCACGACTCACTCTTAACCTTGGGATGGAACCAGCTAGCTGCTAGCTTGCCAAGCTAGCGTGTTCAGCAGTAACAAGCCGCCGGTGAATACACACACACACATAAAAACTGCGACGGAGGTTTTCTTTAGCTTACAAGTTGGAACTTTGTTTCCCCCCCAAACTCTCCACAATTGTACGAGCAATAACAAAGATCCTTTCCTATGAGAACATGCACCTGGACGGCTAATTCTGCCGCACTGCAACACTTTTCAGCGGGAGAATCACACACATCTCACGCTGTTACTGGGGAACCACGGCGACCACAACCGCCTCTGTCACTTCCGCTACCTGTCCGCAACACTTGGCTGGTCTGTGAAAATATCTTCAGATATGAAACAGATCTGTGGCTCAATGAAGGTTGGGGACCACTGATCTAAATAATGCAGTTTTTCTCTACTCATCTATTGGACAAAGAAAAACACAACAACCTCAATATAAGATCAAGGTAACATCAAGGTAACTACCGAGGACGTGAATACTAAGGTGATGAACACCCACTCTTAACAAGTGATCGAATAATATTGAGAAAAAAATGAAAAAAAGGACATTTTGGGAGTGTGCTCTGCAGACTGTAGCTTTACAGGAGGATGCCCAAGGAGGATAATCTACCAATCTACCGTGACCACATCCACCACAAACACAAAATAGTGCCAGAAACAAATTAAATAAACCACACACATACCATACATTCGTCAACCCATCAACACATAAGCAGCAGTCTCTGGGGCCATTTCTTCAACTAGTATCTCCAAAAGTTATAATATCATTTGCATTATTTAGAATACTACTTGCACAAAATATTTTGTAGACTTAAAAAAAGCAAAGCAGGGCCCATGCATTAAGCACAGTGGGATCGATTTGTGCGATATTAAGCTTTTGTTGAAGAAACACCAGATGGTTTGAAACTCGTCATTTTTTTTGATGTAAAAGAAACATGTGGATGGCGATGTTGTAGATGTACTGTTTAGTGATGTATTTTCTGTTATTGTATGTGTTAAGCCGTAGCAGGGAACAGTGCACAAAAGCAGTGACAGGATGGAGGAGAAGAAAATGATAGTCTAAGTGCTTACCTCAAAATCCAGATCAGAATATCGTACTCTTTTCCTCTTGAAGAGGAGAGGAGGCAGGGAAAGAGAAGACAATGTCAATGACTGGCCCTTCATCACTCCCACACCCAAAATCATAGTCCTCAGTGTATTTCTGTAGATCAGTCACTGATCTGCTTGTGTTGTCTTTTTGTTTATTTGTTTCTCTGTTTTCTCAGTCACTGATCTTGACATAGATGAGATGATTATTTGGAGTGATGAGTTACCAAATAAAATAAGGCAACTTGCAATTATCAGAGCAAAACAAGCTTATTACCAAGTTAAAACAAATCAGACTAGCCAAGGTGAATACCCAACATGATGTCATCAACATGACAAATCTTAGCAAAAGTAAACTACTTTGAACATACTGTTTGTGAACAATATTTTAGTTGTTCCAATCAGAAATGTGATGCACGTGTTGAACAATGTGATGCAGTTCTATCACATTTGATAAGCATGATCATTATCATTATGCTTTATTATCATAATCACTCATATCACATGATTTTGTGTATTCAGTTGTATCCATTACAGTAAAGTTCTGGAATGTTTCCTTTCACTGTTTATCTTGATATTAAGAGATGCAGTATTAACATGGTTCTTTTTAACGATCAGATGCAGTTGTATTAGGGTTCTATAAACTGTTTATCTCACTATAATGGTTCTTTTAACTTGCAAAGGCATGATATTAGCTTAGTAATGTTATTTACTGGTGCCTGCCTGTTAAATACTCTTTAGCTCACATGTTAAGAATGAAACCCCCTGGTTTGTGCAAGGCCTGTGTACCTCTACAAGTAGTATGCAAAGTATCTAGGCCTATGTACTACAAACCATGGTATGCAAAATATCTAGGTCTGTGTACCTCTGCCAGTAGTATGAAAAATATGTAGGATGATATACAATGCAGTATGGGTACATATATGGGTAGCCACAGACTTCTCTGGGGACTCCTTTTTGGCTTTTTGCACTCTTTACATTCCTCTCATCTGCTAGGGCTCATCTTTGCACTGTTTTGTAACAGCTTTTTTGGACTCTTCACACTCTTATCTATATTGTTCTCTCTTTTCAATTTTCTTCCTCACATCTGTCTAGTTTCTCTCCACCTGACATCTCTTGGAATTCAGGTGGAGGCAAATTCAAAAGTTTGTGGACGGAGCAGCTGAAAGCGCTGAACTCCATGATGATCAGGAGAGGCTGATGGAGGACGCAGATCTGACAGATCGGCTAGGAGTGTTGATGTGTAGGAGAGTTTTGGACAACAGGTGTTATGAGATTTATGTGTTTTGGTAGTGATCCGGGAGCAGCCATTTCTACCAAATGTAGTTTATGGAAAGACTTGTAGGGGTAACTGACAGGAGGTCAGACTAGACAGTGAATGCAAATGGATAATACATTAAGCAGATGACTCAGAGGTGGAAAAACTGCAGAGCGGTGATGTTACCTAATTTTATCAATGTTGGCTTGGAAGGGTTCAGTGTTGTCAAAGATTCTAACCTGCAGGGAAGGGGAGCCAGGGGAATTGTCATTTGAAATGGAAAGTGCACCCTTTTGTGAGGGTGGACTTGGTGTTGAAGATGAGTTGTTGAGGGCTCAGCCAGAGCCAAGATTCAATGTCGCATCCACACAAGCTGAGGCTGGCAATTGTCGAAAGTAGGCATGGCATCTATTTCAAAAGTATTACTGCAGAAACTCAAGGTTTCTATCTATCTATCTATCTATCTATCTATCTATCTATCTATCTATCTATATGACCTGCTGAGCGAATGTCTCAGTGTGTGTGTGTCTGTGCGTGTGTGTGTGTGGAGATGTGTAAGCTTTAATAATCTGTATCTATCTATCTATCTATCTATCTATGTGCGTAGACGTACATGTAAAGTGTTCATATCTGTATGTGTAAAGCAGATACTGTATGTATGTACAGTATGTGTGTGTGTGTGTGTGTGTGTGTGTGTGAGAGAGAGAGAGAGGGAGAGAGAGAATGTTTAAAGAGAGAGAAAGAGAGAGAGAGAGCAAGAGAAAGACATATGTGCTCTGCCATATTAACAGTGAGTTGCTTTCCCTGCTCCCGCCTCGCAAAGAGAGGACATCCATGTAAGTTTACACATAGCACTGTCCATTCATTTGTCCATACGGTATCGTCTGTCCATTTCCATCCCTGATATCCATAATTCATATTATCCATAAATCTATCTATCTGTCTGTCTGTCTGTCTGTCTTTCTCATCTATACATTTGGATTGTACCTTGTATTCTGTACCCTCCTCAATCATACTGTGATTAAACTGGTATCGATGGTATTCAGTATCTGATATTTTGTATTTCTAGCATAGTTCTCTCCTTCTGTTGTGTCTGTGACCTGCTGAGGCTTTGGAAATCCAGAATCAATGAGTCAGTGGAGTAATTAAGTTCCTTCCTACCTGCCTCACGTCCCAGCAGTCAATCGTCCTCCTCCAGCATTCCCTAGCGTTGTTTATCCAATTTGTCCACTATTTCTCCCCTGCACATGTCCAAACCATTCAATCTTGCTTGCTCTGACCTTATCTCCTAAGTGCTCAACCTTGGCTGATGTTTCAACCTATCCTGGTTACTCCCAATGAAAACTTCAGCATCTTCATCTCTGTCCCCTCTTGCTCAGCCTCCTCTCTTTTGATGGAGCCACTGTTTCTACGCCATACATCATGGCAGGTCTCATGACCATGTTGTAAACCTTCTCTTTCAGACCAGCTGCTATGCGTCACAAAGCAAGTATAACCCCTATCATAAACAATGATATCCAGAGACACAAAGCATGAACACCATGAGCTGGGTGCAATTTGAGACCATTTCAATAATTGGCTTTACCACAAGAGCATTATAATACTAAAATGCTGATGATTCCATCGGGATATTATTGTCTTTTCCTCATACTGTAGATCTGGGTACTCAGGCTCACTCTGAGATTCAATAGGCAAGCTGAAATGGATGGTCAAAGTGCAAATCCACAAACAAATCTGCATTTGGCTTGTCTGTGAAATTTAAATGGGCTAAAATCACATTCCCCAACCACATTTCCTTTGAAGGCCTATGAGCATCATTGACCATTGACATTGACAACTTAAGAACACAGGGGTATGGGTGAGGTATGCGTACAACAATTTCCTTATCACTCAAACTTTTACCCACCTCCAAGGATCCTGTGGAGATATTGGTGATGGTAGTGGTGCTGCCCTGATTGCGCGGAAGAGTTCTTGTCCTCTCCACAATGGCTGCCCCCGTCAGAATTTGCCTGACTGATGGCTTCTGGCTTGGCTTCAGCTGGAGGGAATGCCCATGAGAGTGCACATGTCCTCCGTGGGAGTGCAGAAGCCCACTCTGAGCCATCATGTGGGCCTGGCTGTGTGGGATGGTTTTGATCGTCCCATAGGAGCGGTTTAGACTCATGGAAAGGTTAACATCATCCACACTGGATGGCACAAAATCTGCTGGGTAGACCTCACTCTCAGATGGATGAAGGGTCAGTGGGGAAGGAGGAGGGGGGAAAGGAGGATCACCCACAGCAATGTTGTGCAGTTTGTCCTCATCCCCCTGTCCAAGTCCTCCTCCTTGGGAGGAGGACACTGGAGGTTTGAGTCTCACAGTTCTACAAGGTAGGACCATGTAGTCTCCCTCACCTCCTCCTGCACCACCACTCTCAGCACTCCCATCCTGGGAGTTGTTGGACGAGGCTGGTGGGTGCACCCATCCCAGGCTACTCTCAGTGCACAAGTAGACTGGTGCTTCGCTGCATTGCTGCCTCTGCTGCTCCACATTAACCTCCTTCTTGAGGGACAGCTCACTCAGCTCATTTAGGTCTCCAAAGGCTGGAACCTGTTCCACAGAAATTCCACAGAAGACCATGGATTGTGAGACCATTGACACAAAATGAGTGTGACACCAGTCAGTTACACAATTACCACACCTGCACAATAAGGTTGCCAGGGGGAATATTGCCTGGAAGAGCACTGAAATTGCACCCCTCCTGATGGGCCACCAGCTTAGAGTCATCCTCATCATCCAGGGAAATGCGGGAAAGTGTCCCGGTAATGGTGGCTGGGTTGCAGGTGTTCACATCCTTAAAAATGACTGGAGATGACAGGCAAGGGCAATATAGGGAGACAGAGGATAGCACAACGAAGGCAAGAGGAAGGAGAGAGGAAGTGGAGTCATAAGTATGGGTGATTATTATTATTTCATCTGAGGAGGGCAGACACAGAGACTGGAAATTTGGAAAGCAACATACTGAGAAATATAACAGGATATAGAGCACAAAATTGAGTGAAAATAGCTGAAATAAAGTGAGGTGGTGGAGAGATTGAATTACTTTGCATTACTACAGTGCAGGTGCCCATCGATTCATCTATTACATACATAATTTGAGGATCAGACTGGGTAAATCTAAATAAATGTAATTATATTTAGTAATTATAGAAGTAATTTACAAACGACTAATTATATTTATTAAGAAACCTGATGATTAAGGTTTGCTTTTGCTTTTTATTTTTGTTTAAATTCAATCTTTTATACTGTATTTACTTTACCAATATTGATTGAACCCTGTCATTGAAGTTTCAATTCAATCCAATTTAATTAGATTTTTTTCGCATATCGCCAAATCATAACAGAAGTTAGCTGAAGGCGCTTTCAAAGATAAAGTTACAGATAGGGACCTAACACATGTACCCCATTAGCAAGCACTGGGCGACGGTGGCAAGGAAAAACTCCCCTGAAATGGGAAGAGACCTCGGGCAGACCAGACTGCGGTAGGCGGCCATCTGCATTGGCCAGTATTTGTCAAAAGACATGACAGTTGTGACTGGTTAGGTTGTTCTTAAAACAGCTATGAAGTAATAGAGAGAACTGTTGAATTATGGATATCAGGGATGGAAATGGACAGACGATACCATATGGACAAATGTATGGACAGTGCTATGTGTAAACTTACATGGATGTCCTCTCTCTGTGAGGCGGGAGCAGGGAAAGCAACTCACTGTTACTATGGCAGAGCACATATGTCTTTCTCTTGCTCTCTCTCTCTTTCTCTCTCTTTTTAACAGTCTCTCTCTCCCCCTCTCTCTCTCTCTCTCTCTCACACACACACACATACTGTACATACATCCAGTATTTGCTTTACACATACAGATATGAGCACTTAACATGTACGTTTACGCACATAGATAGATAGATAGATAGATAGATAGATAGATAGATAGATAGATAGATAGATAGATAGTGATATTGTGCAGAACTTGAGCAAAGGATACACTCTTACACTTAGCTGGCGTAATCAAGCTGATTGATAAAGCTATCATTTTATTTTATTTCAGTGTTCTTACACAGGTTGAATAACATGCACCGCGGGTCTTTTTTTTCACAGTCTGTCTTCTTTCTCTGACATGCTTGTGACTTCTTGCAATGCAATGCAGAGAAAAAGAAAAACTGAGACAGACAGACAAAGTGACAGAAGAGAGGGAGAGAGGACAGAAAAACAAGGCAAGTGGCACTCACCTGTTTGGCATGCTAAATCCACATCTTTTTCAAAATCCGTCTGAAACAGCCAGAGACAGAACAGATTAGTGTATGTATATGATGGCTGCAGAATGTGCGTGCCTGCGTGTGTGCATATGTGCGCTTGTACGTGCCTGCGTGCGTGCATATGGAAGTCTAACGAGGCGTAATAGGGATTATATAGCCAATTTCAATTTTGTATGGAATGCTACCATGCAGCAATGACTTCACCACCTTTAATGAAAATTGAGGGGAGGATAGAAACTGTATGACTGGTTTGATTGGTGTCTGCCTGATTTGTGAAATGTTTACATTTTAGCGGTCTCTGTGCAAAGACAGGGAGTTTGAGCTCTTCATGATCTGAACTGAGAAATTACAAAAATGACATACTTCATAAGTATCGTGTATGATATATATGTTATGATCACAGATACTTGTTCTTTCTTAGTTATTCTTGGTCACAAAGCCCTTGTATATACACTATTACAGATTACTGGGGTAAGGATCCTGATATTCTGCGGCCCGCAATATGCAGTATAAGAGAGTGGAATGTGGTGGATGACTAGATTATGGAACTAAGTGAGGAAGATTTTGTAAGTGTTTCAGCGGCATGGAAAATGCTTTTGTATCCTCAGCAAATCAAATAAATATTTTCTTCATTTTGCAAGCAGTTGTCTTGCAAACCAATGGTGAGACCATTTGCAAACAATTGTCTCTTATTTGACAAACAATTTGTGGTTGTTTGGAAAACCATTCCTTAGCCCTCAAATTATAAACCTCTGACTGCTAGACAACACACTGTCAAACAATCACTGCTGTTTCTACTTATGTTAAGAGGTGCAGTAAGTACATTTCTCAAGCAAATTTGCTCCAATACAGTACACATTTTCAAGTGGCTTTACTTTCAAAATGCTTGTGATTAGTATAAGTCATCCTTCATTGCTTACACGCTGATCATTTAGTCATGAATGTTACCCACACATTAACATTTGTCAATCTTTTTTTGTCAAGTAAATAGGTAACTCATCTTTTTAAGACTTGTGAATAAATGTGGTGGAAAAGATGCTGATCCTACCACAGGCATCCTGCCATGCATGCTGCATACACTCAACGTGTGCATTAGGTGCATTTAATCCTGTTTCAGAAATTGTGTATCATAGCAGACAATGTATTGATTGGATTTTAGCCACTAAAACACTTTTGAAGAATTGTGTGTGGACATCGTCATTGCATTTACTTAGCAATTTTTCTGTCTGCTCACAATTGTACATATTGCACCTTTTTTCAGTATGAACTCTATGGACTACTAGTGACATACTGTTTCACAGCTGAAGTGCTTGTTGGCGTGGTTAAAGTTGTGGACAGGGTTATGGGTGTTGTTCAGGATGTGTCTATGGTTGCTGGCAGATGTATGGCAGAGGGTGTAGCCATTCTGTTGGTTTTGGTTCTGGCTGCTGCAGGGCAACCTGGGGTAACAAGCTTGCTGGAGCCCTGGTTGGCATGTTACTGGGCAATCAAAGGGGTTTGTGGATCTGCCAAAGTGCAGCGAGCCGCACTGATGGCCACAGTAACTCATGTTTGCATGCTGCTGATTGTTAACAAACAAACAAACATGGTGGACAGAATATAGTAGATCTGTCAGAACAAAAATTACAAGCAGTTCTTTGTAGAGAGGTCACACAGGCTAAACATTAACACAGAGTGAGGAGATACATATTCAAAGTAACGTGTGATCTTCATTAATTGGGAGGTGAACACCAGGGAGGACTAGGTAGGTACTTTATTGCACCATTGATCAAGTGATCTAGTGATCCAAGAAATCATTATCTTGAAATTTATTGTAGGAGCTGTACTAAGCATCACATTTACAGCATATTCTTAGGGCAGACATACTTTTCTGCCTTTTAGTGTTTCTATCTGATTTACGAAACTGGCCACATCCACCATGTGGACTTCAGTATCTATTCTCAAGAGACAGTTTTTGTGTTTTATGTTCAAATACTTCAACTTTGGAGGGAAAGGGACCGACTGAAGCAGGATCATGGATGTATGGTTGGAGTGCTATTCACCATGATCTGCACCTGGCCATTCTTGCAGGAATCGGGCGAGTTTTCACTGTTGTCCTTGCAACTGCCCATTTGGCATCGAACAGCATCCAGCACCTGAAAGATGGTGAGACAACAGAATGAAAACATACAAACCATAATCATATTGCAGCTCTCACAATTTATCTTGATATATGTGAATTTTCTGACTGAGCAAACACACATGTTGTGTGAGAATTTAGCCCTCCCCAAAGACAATTTTGTAGCTTGACGAAGAGGCAATTCATGCACTTGATTGAGGGCCTGCATGGATCATGTTGGCACCTGCACTTGTGCTATTTTCTTGTCTTCATTATTTTGTACTTGATGATGTCCACGTGCACACCATGCACTCCTTGAAAGTGATGGACTCCAAAGCCGCTTTTTCATTGTCATGTCCCATTTTTTCCTCTCTCTTTGGTTTTGACCTTCAGCGACTGATCACAATTTAGCTTTTTTTTTTAAATTTGGATATCTGTTGAGGGTACAAAAGCCTTTTCTAGCCTAACCATGAAAAATACAGAAAATACAGTTTGGCACCAGCAACATAGTTTTTATCATCATGTGGCATTCAATTCACTCTCTGTGCACGCATCTGCAGCATCTTTATTTGTGTTGAATGGTGTTATTTCCGCATTTTGTGTAAAATCGCAACTTCATTGTTACCCCTCCCATACCGCCCAGACGCTAAACTTGAGAAGGTGCCCCCATTATGTTGATTGCAATCTACCATTCGATCACAAAGGTGGTGTGGGTAGATCGCATGGTGGTGTTAAAAAAATAATAATAAAAAAAACAGTGGTAATACTGGAGAGGGAAGATGTGGAGCATCATTTTCATCCATCCATCCATCCATCCATTTTCTTCCGCTTAACCGGGGCAGGGTTGCAGGGGCAGCAGTCTCAGAAGGGAAGCCCAGACTTCCCTGTCCCCAGACACATCCTCCAGCTCCTCTGGGAGGACCCCAAGACATTCCCAGGCCAGCTGGGAGACATAGTCCCTCCAGCGCGTCCTGTGTCTTCCTCTGGGCCTCTTTCCAGTGGGACATGCCCTGACCAGCTTCCTAGGAAGGCATCCAGGGGGCATCCGGAAGAGATGCCTGAGCCACCTCGACAGGCTTCTCTCGACGTGGAGGAGGAGCAGCTCTACTTTGAGCTCCTCCCGGGTGAAAGAACTCCTCACCCTATCTCGTAGAGTGCGTCCTGCCACCCTGCAGAGGAAGCTTATTTCAGCTGCTTGTATCCAAGATCCTGTCCTTTCAGTCATGACGCAAAGTTCATGACAATAAGTGAGGGTAGGGACATAGATCGACTGGTAAATAGAGAGTGTGGTGGTAAATAAGCACACAAAGACATACACAATACGCACATTTCTGCACGTATTCATATGGACACAAATATCACTAAGGCCACTTAGGACGGTAGGTTTATTCCTGTTTTTCTGTCCTTCAGGTCAGGTTGACCTGATGAATTAACTTGGAACATGGGAAAGGAACGGAAGAGCCAGGTGCTTCCTGTTTTTCTGAGATAAACCTGGAAGGTGGCACGGAGCGATGAATGTTCCAGCACATACACATACACGGACTGGCAGACTGACACAGCACACACACACACACACACGGGATACTCGGATTATAAAGAGTATCGGAGACAAGAGATGTTGGGTTCGTTCATGATTTGGCTGTGAGAACTTATTGACGTCAATAAAACTCCCGAAGGCTGCAGTCTGGTGTCTCGTCTCTTCAATCACCCTCCAATAAGAGCTTTGTCTTCCGGCTCAGCTCCATCTTCACCGTGACAGACCGGTACATCAACCTCATCACTGCCACCGCTGCACCAATCCTCCCGTTCCATTATACCCTCACTCACAAATAAAACCCTAAGATACTTAAACTCCTCCACTTGAGGCAGGATCTCGTCTCCGATCCGGAGGGTGCAAACCAACTTTTTCCTGTCGAGAACCATGTCCTCAAATTTGGAGGTGCTGATTCTTATCCCTGCCGTCTCACACTTGGCTGCAAACTGCCCCAGCACATGCTGGAGGTCCTGGTCTGAGGGCACCAACAGGACAACATCATCTGCAAAAAGCAGCGATGAGATGCTGTGGTCCCCAAACTGGACCCCCTCTGGCCCCAGGCTGCGCCTAGAAATCCTGTCCATATAAAGAATGAATAGGACCGGTGATAAAGGGCAGCCTTGCCGGAGGCCAACATTCACTGGAAACAGAGGCCAACATTCACTGGAAACAGGTCTGACTTACTGCCAGCACTGCCAGCAATGCAAACCAAGCTCCTGCTACAGTCGTATAGAGACTGCACAGCCCTTAGTAAGGGGCCATGGACTCCATACTCCTGGAGCACCCCCCACAGAGCACCCCATCGGGCCTGATCAGATGCGTTCTCCAAGTCCACAAAGCACATGTGGACTGGTTAGGCAAACTCCCATGATCCCTCCAGCAGTCTGCGGAGAGTGTAGAGCTGGTCCAATGTTCCATGGCCAGTACGGAACCCACATAGTTCCTCCTGGATCTGAAGTTCGACTATCGGTCAGATTCTCCTCTCCAGTACCCTAGAATAGACTTTCACTGGGAGGTTGGGGAATGTGATCCCTCTGTAATTGGAACACACCCTCTGGTCCCCGTTCTTAAACAGAGGGACCACCACCCCAGTCTAGCAGTCCTGGGGCACTGTCCCCGACTGCAATGCGATGTTTCAAAGACGTGTCAGTCCATTTTCTGCCCATAAACACTACAATACCAACTTCTCACCACAAAGAAAGCTAAGGAAGACTTTGAAAGACTTAAAAATCAAAGAAAAATACAAGGCATGAATATTATCTTCAATCTAAGCTGTCGAGCTGTCAAGAAGAACAGTCACAGAAGGATCTGATCCAGCAGCTTTGGACGGAGGTCACAGGTTGCACACTGCAATTTTCTCACCGTAATCAAACAGTTGGACAAATCTATGGGCGCCCAGGAGAGGATGTCTGATGACCTATAAAACTCAATCTAGGACCGGAAACACCCTATGATTTGGATGTATCCGAGAATGGGATCTGCTGAAGCCACTCTCCAAGTTTGGGGGTCACTGCTCTGAGCGCTCCTACAACCACGGGGACTACGCTAGCCTTTACCTTCCACATGCGCTCCAGCTGCTCTTTCAACCCTTAGTATTTCTAAACCTTTTCGAGCTCTTTCTCTCTGATGTTAACATCTGCTGGTATTGCCTCATCTATCAGCACCAGCCCTTTGTGCTCTATGTCCTCCACCATGTCCGGTTGATTAGCCAGGACCTGTTTGTCAGTCTAGACGCTGAAGTCCCACTGTACCTTGGCCCTGTGGTTCTCTACCACTTTCTGTGGTATGGCCCAGCGGGACTTGGGTACTTCCAGTCTATACTGAGTACAGATGTATCTGCATACTATCCCAGCCACTTGGATGTGCCTCTACATGTACGCTGTAGCTTGCATCTTAAACCCTGCCACTATGTGCTGGACTGTCTCTGGGGCATCTTTGCACAACCTGCAACTTAGGTTTAATCTACTATGGTAGATCCTAGCCTCTATGGCTCTGGTGCAAAGGGCTTGTCTTTGTGCTGCCATGATCAGTGCCTCTGTGCTGTCTGCCAGTCCAGCCTTTTCCAGCCATTGGTAGATCTTATCAATGTCAGCTTCTTCCTCGATTGGCAGCATGACGCCCCTTGAGGCGGACATGTTTGCTCGCTTCGCACATGGATGCCGCGTTTTTTTTTTTTAGTGCTATCTATATCTTATCACCATCTTTTACAGTGCTTTTCCTTCTATTTCTTATTTTTCCTTCACGTGTCTGGCGATGCTGACATACAGCAGACAGGAACTTTTGGACATTTCTCCGCAAAGTCTGGACTTCACGGGATACGTTCTACCAGAACTTATCCGCTCACTTGGAAACAATAACGGCAGTGATGATGGCGAAAATCATCACCATCGACACAGACGGCCTTATGGGCGGATGTAGACACGTGGTGATCACCGAGGGGACGACTCCAGAGCCTCCTGGTTGTGAACGTGTGGTCCCAAGAGAACATAGTGGACGAAATACGACCCAGGATCACATCATAGAGGGAGACAAGGGGATCTCTCATCTTGTTCGAGACCTGGCTTTAAGAAAACGTCGCGGACTCTGCCGTTCAGCTGCACACGCACTCGCTGCACCGGGAGGGTCGCACAGCAGCCTCCAGTAAGACATCAGGGGGAGGCATGTGCGTATATGTCAACGACTTGTGGTGCAAGAACATACAGACCGTATACAAACGCTGCACACCAGACCTGGAGCTTCTCCTGCTGAAATGCTGTCTCTTTTACCTTCCAAGGGAATTCACCTGTGTGTTTTTGGCGGCAGTTTACATCCGCCCGTGCGCCAATTACACAGCAGCTCTCAGCTCCACGAGGTCACAAGCACACTGGAAACCGCACATCCCTAATGCTGTTTTTTTTGTGGCTGGTGACTTCAATCAGTGCAATTTACACACTACTACTACTACGTCGTCCTCAGACGAGCCTTCCATCGTCGTTTCCAGTCATCAGATTCTCCGTACAACTGGCCAGTTCATTGATGTTCCGAGCTCCCATGTCCCTCTTGAGTATGTCCACATATGTTAGTGTGGGACATCCCCTTGACCGGCGCCCGTGTGCTGGTTCACAATTTTACTGGCTGGCAGCTCTCGGTGCCTTTGGCACGCACTGTGCTCCCCAAATATCACCAGCACGTCGACATTCTCATCTGGGGCAAAAACACCTTGAACCACGTTTACACCAACATACGTGGTGCGCTTACGGGCCGTACCCTGCCCCTTCTTTGGAGACTCAGACCATATCTCCTTGTTCCTGTATCCAGCCTACAGGCAAGGCCTCAAACAGTCAAACCCTGTCACCAGACAGGTGAAATTGTGGACATCAGAGGCGGTGAGCGCCTTGCAGGACTGTTTTGCAGCAACTGACTAAGATGTGTTCCAGGCTGCAGCCACACGGGATGACTCTTCTGTCAGCGTAGGAGACTATGCTGACTATGTGACTGGGTACATCAGCACCTGTGTTGAGAACATTATACCCACCAAAAGAGTCAGGAAGTTCCCAAACCAGAAGCCCTGGGTGAACAGCAATGTACTGAGCTCACTGCGTGCTCGCTCAGCTGCTTTCCGATCCCGGAATACAGCCGAGTACAAAGTTGCAAAGTACAAGCTGGAGAAGGCCATAAGAACAGCTAAAAGACAGCACAGAGAGACTCTCATGCTGACCCCAGGAGAATGTGGCAATGCCAGGACCACATCACGTATTACAAGACCAGACCCAGAGCCACCAACAACGGCTCCCCAGACAGCCTGCCGGACAACCTCAATGTGTTCTATGCTTTGAGAGTCCTCCCTCCCCAACCATCACCCTGGAATACACACGGACCTGGCCAAC
>OMPJ01040496.1:0-36652 GCA_900312935.1 Carapus acus
CTTTCATTCTCAGAATTCCGTATAGAGAAATTTTGTTCCTACAGTGTCTACATTTGAAATACACTTATACACGCACGCACACACACACACAATTTTGCAAAGCATTAGTTGAACATGTTGAACCAGATGTCCACCCATCCGATTGTGCCCTACACAGTGGACATGAATGTTATGGACTTGCATAGATACACGTGTCTGCTTGATTGATCCACGCTGATCCTCAAGACAGCTGTTGAGGACTAATCCCACTCATCGACAGGACTGCAGAGCCAATCTGCAGCGAACTCATAGTGTAAAACCTCACACGCATTACACAAGTGCGAAATAAACCTCTCTTTTTCCATGACTGTTTTTCTTTATCTCAATTTGAGCCTATTATAGTGACTGATATGGCACAAATTCCATTCCTATTTCATCCTCTTAGGCTCATTTGTTTGGCTCTTTCATGTCACTGGACTTTCATGCACATCAAAATCAATGTAAAATTTGTTGAGCAGGTTTTGCAGGTTCTTTGCAGCACTTGTTGAGTGAGCTAGTGTGTTTGCCCATGGCATATTTGATCCGGATGAGGCTTTGCCTACTCTCACACAGACCTTGGACCTCTGAGGAAAGTGGTTTGTGGTAATATTGGAGCGTGTCATCGCCTCATGGCTGTCAGCCACAAGAAGTCATCGCAGGGGTGAGCCTAGCAGTGCCTTTGCTGGACATCGCTTGTCACACTTTGATTGTTTTGATTGTCATTTGTTGTCATATTAGTTGAATGAAAAATTTCCACCAACAATACTCAATCTGTTATTGAAACTCAGTGAAATATGCAAATATGTTTTGATAACACTCCAATTTTGAATTACTCTGTCACAATTTCAGATCAATCTTGCATTATCATTAATTGTTCATCAACAGGATGAATAATGTAGCGTCTCAGTAGCAATTATATTGTCAATACGTCATACAATAAAAATACTTTGCATTCATTTTCAATGTCATTTTCATGGTACAAATTAAGACTGGAAGTGGAAGATCCATGCACCAATCGGGTGCATGGTTTTCAAAATAACTACAGCAGCAGAGACTCACTGCTTAGCATTTGTCCTCAGCCCAAAGAAACACTGCTCTCAAAAAAAATATGAAGCCTTCGACGGCTGCTGCCTCCACGCAGCCAATCATTGGTCAGAATTTTGGGGCGGAACTCCATGTGGTCAGGCCTGTCATGCCTTTGAATTTACTAAATACAGCCTTACACGCTCTGGACAGACTCGCCAAGCAAACACAGCCGGAAGACGCCAGCTGACTGACACTTGAGTGTGGGCAGGAACATGGCATGTAGGGCCGGTGGAGAGATTAGTGTTATTAGGCAGTGTTATTGTTCCTGAGTATCGGGATAGGGAACCAAAAGTCTTTGTGTAAATGTTTGCTGGACCTTGTTACCTGCTGGCACCGGAGTCTGAAAATGAGCTGCACCTTTGTAGGTTTCACAAGGACTATTAAGCAGGAGACATTAGGCAAAAGTGGGCGTGCAAGAGATCGAATCAGACGCATGCACGAAGGTAGAGATAGAATACAGCTGATGCAGACGAATGGGAGAGACAAATAGTTTGGCACTGAATGAAAGGTGATCTGTTTAAAGTCCTAACTGGAAAGCAAATGGAGCTAAGCCATCATAAACTATTATGTAAATATGTTTACTGAACCGTGAATGTCCCGACATTGGAGGGTAGGAGGAGGCCAAGGACTGGATGGGCAGTGGAGTGGAAAGAAGTGTGTGAACATCTCCAAGACAAGGGGTGTATGAGAGACAGAGTGCAGGAGGTTAGACGGCGATTAAAAGAATGTGGTGTCCCTGGGATAGAACTTGGGGATATTGTCAACAGCAACAAAAAGGAATTTGTCTCCAAATTTCATGCGGGCCCTGGAATCTGCTAATGTTTTCAAGAATGTTTATTCCACAGTTTCTACTCACGACAGCTGAAAGAACAAAGATGTCTTTGTGAGGCCTACAAACACATTTTTCTGTCGTTTTATGCTGTCAGTCTCAGCTTAGATTATATGGTGGAACTCCATACAACACCGGCACATGAGGTGTTGTTTGCACTGCAGTTGAGTTAAGTAAACACAGAATGTACATTTTGCTGAATTGCTGATTTAAGGAGCACTGAGGCCAGCAATGAGAGGAAGAGAATGTCAGGGAGCGCGAGAGATGGAAGTCTGCACGATTTGGAATTGCTGAGTTTGCTGCATGGCGCTGCAGTGGTGTAGTGGTGAATGTGACACCGCTGTGCAATATCGCAAGAGCCAGTGGAAACATGGCTAATATGGCTATCCTCTGTTGTTTTTGCAGAACTGTGAGCCTTTTCTTTGGAGCATGACCATCTCACCTGCAAAGTTTTGCTCCTATGAGAAAGATAAGTCAATAGATGCGCTGTCTGTCTTTCCCCTATGCATATATTTGCATTCCTTTGCTGCTTGCCTGCCCGAAATCACAAACATATGTCATAGCAGCCAGGCAGTGGTGGGTTTGGATAACGAGTGGTGTCGAAATGGAGCGTGAGGCCTTTTCTGCTGTGGTTAAGTTAAGGCAAGCATTTTTTTCTTTAATTCTATACCATTGAACTGAATATGCACGCCTACCATTTTAACCTTCATTTGGGTCGTTATGCAGTGCACACTTGGCAGACAAATACCCACTTCCATAATTGCAACCAACATGGTTTGAATTTGAATTAAATCCTGCAAATTCCCCTGATTCTTGAACACTTATTATACTCAGCCAATTGGCAAACTAAAACTCTAAAGCTGATGGGCAAAGGGGATTTGCTCGTACTCAGTTCCAGATCTCAGATCCAAACACGTAATCATCTCCAACAGGCTCTTCAGTCAAACTGGTCGCAGCTGTTGGTAGAGCATACATAATTTTGACCAATCGGCTGAGCAGAAGCTGTGTTTGGGGTAAGCAAATGGAGAGTGGAGTTGAGAGTGCTGATACTCAATGCTGATCAATGAATTGTTAATAATTTTGGATAGATTCACCATTATGACCTTATCTTTTCCACTTAGTCAATTTCAGTCTTGCCCCATTGTTTACAGGACATCTTGAAAAAACGAACTCTCTTAACGAAACAGAACACCCATCCATTCATTTTCCACCATTTATCTTGCCTCCACAGAGCAGTCCAAATATTCCTTTTCTTTTCGATGCTTTTTTACCTTCATACTCTTAAGCACTCCATGTTACTTATTAAGGAACTAACATGTTCACAGAAGGCCAGGAAATTGTAACATCTGTACTAGGATTCTGCTTAGTCTGTCAACAATGTCTCATGTGATGCGTTTGGTTTTGGAGAAATGTTATAACACTGGAGTCGTGGGTATGATGGAGTATGAGGGCCACACCAAGAAGGAGAAAATTACATCATGATAATAAAGTTGTAATATGATGAGAGTATAATTGCAATGTTACAGCGTTTCTTTCATTGTTTCAGTGACAGGGATGTAATATTGTACAATTACGAGAAAAACGCCATAAACTCACAAGAATAAAGTTGTTTACCAGCGAGCTCCCCTTGCACAAAAGAGGCAGTTTCTGGCAAGCCAAAGTGACTCTTTCTTTGAAATAAACATAATGGTTTGCACAGTCATTTCCTGATACTGATAATAATATGATGAAAATAAAACGTTTCCTCATTTGTTAAACCAATACTGTTCGTAAGCATATCGTTCTCATTTCAAAGCAGGTGGCAAACTTCTTTTCTTGTAATATTCTATACTCGTCGGCTAAAACTGCGACTCAATTCTCCTAATAGTATGACTATATCCTACTAGTATGACTATATCCTCCAACTATTACAACATAACTCTCACAATGTTCCGTCTTTGTTCTCCTAATATCAGAATGTTATTCTAAAAATATTATGATTTTATTATTGTGAACCTAATATTACTTCTTTATTCTCATAATGAAATGCTATTCTCTCCGTAGTATACCGTCGTAGTTGGAGGATAAGTATTTGAAATGAAAGGTTTGATTCCATATCGAGGAGCAGTTGCGTTGTCTCAATTCCCCAGTGAACTTAAGCCTTGTGGCCAACTCTTGAGGTGCTCTGTTATTCATTTTACTGGAGCCCCAGAGGAAACCAACCTCGACACTGTTTGAATAGTCTCTGCGGAGCCACTTTGGGCTCTGGAATGTAACCCATGGCTGTTTTCAGCCTGCACTTCTCTCAGTCTCACTTAGCAGTAAAATAATGACGTTTGATATCTGGAAATAAGTAGTTTGGAAGTGGAAATGACAAGCTGCGAACTCACAGGGCCTCTATTGTCCTCCAGGACTCTGACTAGATAAATATTGATGTTTCTGTCACCTGAACTGTCTTTTCTTCCTCCATCTGATCAGTCTCCTGTCTGTCCCTGCCTTTGTTGATCCTCCGACCTATTTAGCCCACTTTGTGCACCGTATTTAATCCCAGTCCCCCACCTCAGAAGTCAAGACAAATGGTACCACTTCTCAGTTTTAGCTTGATAGATGTGACACCCAAGGTGAAGGTGTAGACCAAAGTAACGCCACACCCTTACACACATGCAAGGAAGTTTCCATCTTCAGCAATTAAGTTGTCATGTTTATTTGTACAGGGGTTATAATCAGATCAGCCTTGAGGCACATCATTGGCTGACGGAACAATGAAACAGTTGCGTCTGGCTGTGTTAGGTGTCTGTCTCCTGCCTTCCCTGCATGTCTTAAGTGTCCCCTCAGGATATATATGTTGATGTGCATGTATATAATCTGGATATGTATATATGTACGGTGGTAAACGTGTGATTGCAACAGCCTCCAAGTCTTGTCTTGTCCTGTTAGCATTGATTTACTACAGAGCAAAGATCTGCAACAGGGGCCATGAGGGGAAATATCCTCTTCAAACACAAATGGAATGAAAGCTGTCTGAGTCTCTGGAACAGTAAAGGGGTCAAAGGGGAAAAAAATACAGCATTTTTCACTCCTCTGGTTTTTTGAGACTTGGTGAAATAAGGAGGAGGTGACGCCAGTGAGACAGATACACTGGTTAGTGGGTTGGTTTACTGTTGACACCAGTGGTCTCAATGAAACCGAATTATTTGTCTGTCTGTCTATGTGCCTGCCTGTCTATCCATATCCTTGTCTCTCTCTCATTGTCCCTTCTTGTCTGTCTCTCTCCAGATGCCAGGCCTTTTGTCCAGTCCTGTGTGTCTGACAGGCGTTTGGTTTCTGTTTTTGCTGTATCCCAGCCGTGCTCAGATTTGGACCGATGAAGGTAAAAAAACAAAACAAAACAAAAAATATAACTCACTCCAAGAATCATGTAACTCACACCTCCTACTGCTCCACTCCTGTACACACACTTAACATGTAAAATACACACAAGGGATCCCTGGACTAATTCTGTGCATGTCCACCCAATCATGACCACAAGGGGGCCCTGAGTTCAGCACTGAAATTAGTGATTTGCAGTTGCTTAAGACCCCTCTCCTCTTAGATGAGGCTAAAGCTTTCACCAAGTGCAGCTAAGCATTCATAGCAAAATTTAAACTGCGTCATTCTCATGACTTTTTTCCGTCATTTTGCTTTATCCAGTTGCTAAGTCCTACAGTTCTGAACCCCCACTTACAGTATGTTTGGTGGGTCTGCAGAGCTTTTGGCTGCATGACATGGATTTGTTTCCACTGATGTTTCCACTGGCCAGTCCAACAGAGTTTGAAATACTTGAAAAAAATGGTGTTCATTCTCCCTCTCTCTCACTGTCTCAAATGCACACGCGATTGCAAGAATCAATAATTCCAAGTACAGTGGGTGCTTTTGATTTATCTTAACCATGAACGCTAGTGGGATCAGATTCCACCGATCCACAGAGATGTGAAGAGATGCGTCCAAAACTTTGTGGGGAAGGAATGAATCGAAGCTCGGTTTCACTCGCACACCGCAGCACACACCATAAATCACTGACAGAGTCGCTCACAAGAAACCTGGGATCAGCCCTCGTCCTCTGCTGTCCAAAGCAATCACGGCTAGCTTTCACGCTTTTCCTTAATTTCCAGCTCTTGGATGCACTCACTTAATAGTCGCACAGGACTTTTTTGGCGGGAATTAGCAGTAGGCAAACAAATATCCCATTGTTTAAGTGTCTGGCATTGAGAGTCTGACTGTGTTGCTGCTAAATCAAATTATCAATTGAGAATTCCATAAAGCAAAATGTGTAATTTCTCCCCTTGTCTCTTCTCCCTCCAACTAAGTAATGGGGTGCACATTTTCTTTTTATTTATAAGATAGAATTTATTTGGAACTCTCCCTCCCTCCCTCACCCTGGACGCTGCGAGGGACTGTCTCTGTCAGTTTTGCCCTCCCACTCCCATTGCGATGTACAGTATCAGGGCCAAAGGGACTCCCAACTGTTTTGAAAGTCCAGAGTTTCATCCAACTTGCACTTTCTCTCTCCACGCTGACATCTGATTTCTAACATCAGAATCAACCTGGCAGCTGCTCTGCATGCGGTAGTGTGCTTGTGTATGTGAGTCTGTTCCATCTTGCCAGAGGCAGGAGCAGATATGAGTGGAACGCTGTGGCTTTGGGGAATAATGTTCCTCCCCGCCAATAAAACATGAATACACACATTCAGAGCAGCCAAGTCTTTTCTGCAAGCAAAGCACACATGTGTATGCGCAGGCGCGTGCACTCATGTTCACATACACACGCACACATCCCGGAGTGTATGTGTGTGCATGTGTATCTTTATATGGACATTGAATATTGAAGTGGTTTGATTGAAAAGTGAAGGCTGTGGTCTGCATTTACATACAGTGTTACTGTAAATTTTCAACAATTTTTCTCTGCGTCTGCACTAACTTCTGCACAGCAGGCTAACAGCTGTTCAACTTTGCAAGATCAGCCACACGTAGACCACGGCAGTGTTTTCCTCTGATCTCCTTCTTTAATTCAACTCTAAGCTGCACTAATCTTTGCAACCACTTTCATGGTGACATCGTGAGTTACAAGTTTTCGTCATGAGAACCACAAAAAAAAACATTGCACATGTGAACGCTGAGATGCTCCAGCTTTGACAGAACAACTGAACCTTAACATGGTATGTTACCATGATGAAACCACTGTGCTGTTTGTAACTTGAGGAAATGCTCAGAAACTCGTATGGGAAGGCGCTCAAATCTAAAGGCGCTACTCGATATCTTTTTGATCCAGTTAACAATTTAGAGCAAGATGCTTCTGTTAACTCTCAAACTTTCATCCCTGCAAATCTTCTCCTTCCACAACTCCAAACACACACAGTTGGTTTACTCTTTCAAGGTCCTTTGCTTGTTTGTTTTTTTTTGTTTTTTTTTTAACGTTGGATCCACCAAAATCTCTATAGATAAACTTATACAAGCCAACACTTTGGGTGATGAGATAACAACAGAATAGTAACATCAGTACAATTGTTACAAAAAGATAAGACATGACCTGAGTAACTGAATATCCTGCAGATTCCAAAATAGATATCTCCACAGTGGATGTGTTATCTGCAGATGGTGTGTGTGTGTGCGTGCAGGTGTGTGTGCACAAATGCAAATTCTGCTGCAGATAGAGACCATCAACTCTCCAGATGTTGATTTGGGAATCGCTGCAGAATTCTTTAGCAGAATTCTCATTTTACTGATTATGTGCATCCTCTATTTCAAAGTCTTTTGTCCGTCTTGCTAAGGGTGCTCTTGTTTGTTCTGGTTTTATCTGGCACTGGCAGCATGTAGATTCTGTCTCTATGGTGTTGAGGAAAGCCTTCATAAGCTTGTCTGAACTTTTGTAGATGGTTTGATGGTCTTACTGAATGTTTTCTCTTTTTGTTCATCTAGATTATTTTAAACTGATTATTATGAACCACTGAAATAAAAAGATTTTAAAATGAAATACATCAGAGAAGGAGTTGAGCCAGACTGTGAAGCCTCATCTGCTGCAAAGGTTAAGATCAGGTTCTTGCATGGTCTCCCCCTACCACCAGTGAGCATGTAGATGACTGTGAGGTCTTGAAATGCAATAAGGATGAAAGCAGATTTTACAGAGCCAGCTTAACATCTTCATAATGACAAGTGTTGTTTTAGCGATGATAATCTTCCTGGCCAAAAATACTGGAGGAGCCTTTTACTGTGCGCCAAAGCATCCTCAGCAAGTCTGCTTCGTTTCTCACCTTGTATGGTGATGCTGTTACACTCTGGTGGCCTGCACTGTAAATGGCGGTGCTTAAATCATATTTATACAGAGACACTGCAAGTCACAATACGGGTTGTGCTGATTCTCGAAACCAGACAATACACCATGTAATGTTACATCTGGTGTGTGTGTTTGTGTAGTGTTGGACGTGCAGTATGGGCGTTTGGATTCTAATGTGACACTGGCATGCGGGACGTCACAAATAAGGTAAGCACAGAGAGGCAATGAACTTCCCCCTCTATCTTTGCGTTTCCTTAGTGTTAGTCTCAGGGTCTATGTCTATAATAGAGCTGTAATTTTTTTTTGAGAATTCTGGTTTTCTACAAGCACATTTGCAAAAAATAGGCCACAATAGCTTGAGCCTGGGAGGAGCCCAAAACATTTATGAAAAGTTCTTCATAATAAGTTCCGTCCAATCCAGTAATAGAGCAGTAAACATCCCTTTGAACCTGTAGACAAGACAGGATGATGACAAGGGCCCACGTTAACAAAGCAAATTGCAGTGCTTAAGCATGATGTCCCTCCTAGAATGTATTAAATATAATTGCCTAATAATATCCAGATCCTGATTTCGTGTTGCTGCTTCTACACATCACGATTAAATGTCCGGGAATGAATGCAGTCATTAAAGTGCAACATGTTCCCCGGCCAGAACCCCTGTGGAGTGGCGTCTCAACAGCGGCTCAGTATTACCATGGCACCGAGTCTCGTCAGACGGCGTTTTGGTCCTGTTACATGTTGACCAGTCAGCCCAGGGAAACTACAGCTGCTATGATAACCAGGGAGTCCTCCTCCACACCATCAACCTCAGACTGGGGCGTAAGTACATTGGTTGTTTGTGTTCAGAGCTGCTTTTATACATATTTTAATGTCCTTCCGGTCCATGTGTAAGATGGAAACAAAAAACAAAAACAGTTTGCTAGATATTCACATGATCAACTTGAGGCCTTCTTTTTCCTCCCATTCTCACATTTTCAAGTCTGTTTCACCTCCTGTGTGGACTGATTGATTCATTTATCGCCGCTCTCCGTCACTGCCAGACTCCCTTTATGTCTCCCGAGTTTTGTTGGAAATGTTTGAATGTTTGAAGCCAATACTCCAGTCATGACAACAAACGGGTACAATCAGAATGGAGCTCTTGTTTCTCAGAGGAAGCCAGACTTATCAGCTGACAAGTAGACAAAGCCCTCCGTTTCCTGTCACTGTCTTGAACAGGAAGTGGCCCTCCCTCTAAGGGAGGAGGGGGCAAATCATTTTACAATGTCTATGTCCGAGCCTGTCCAGGACCACTCTGACGATTGCAAGGGGAAACCGTGGAATAGATCTGTTTATGGAACAGTGTAGTGGGCAAACCTGTTGTGATGTGCCTGCTACAGGTAAGATTAATACCAGTCCCAAACTTGAACTCTGACCCAACCCCATTCCACAGATCCCCCGGGACTGCTGAGCATTTCTTGCCGAGTACCCAATCACACACATGTCCGCTGCTCCTGGGTGGAGTCAGTGAAGACCTTCCTTCCAACCCAGTATCATGCCTCCTACAGGTAAGAATTAGACCCTGCAACTGCAGCGGCAGCATGTTCCCAAATTTAGATATGGACACTGAAAAAAGAAAAGATGATAGCATTGCGTGGCCTCTTGTGTTTCCAGGGGCATCGGCCTGGAGTGGAAACCATGTGTGGTGGACGCCGCGCTCAAGCACTGTGATATTGATCATCCAGCTTTTTGGCAGGCAACCCATTTTCTTAATGTCACAGAGATCAACGCTCTTGATTCAACAACAACGATTGTCATTTTAAGGCTGCATGAGCTGTGTAAGGCACACACGCACACGCACACGCGCACACACACACACACACACACACACACACAGACACACAGACACAGATGCACCCATGGGCTTGCACAGTGTGACTGGCTGGACACAGGACCGTAACAAAATTTTCCACAGCATTTTTGTTTTTAAGCCCTTTAGTCACGTTAATGATATTAATTATGTTGTTTTGCGGTTCTGTGTCTGTGGCGTCTGTCGCCATCAAGCAGCCCGACATGATGTCATGGTGTCCTGCTTCCCTCAGTCCCATTCTGAGCAGTTAGACAGACAGACAGGCACATGGCTGGATGGATGGATGGATAGATAGATAGGTTGACAGGTTGATACTTTATTAAGTATAAGATAAAGATGTCATCCTACATAGAGAGATATTAAGTCAGTCATTGTTGTCAAAATTGTTATATGATATGATATAAGTACAGAATATGTGACATAAAGTGACATTAAGCCTACTACTAGCATAATATGTATTGCACTGAGGATGGTTATCTGAAGTAATTACTTCCCTGTTCTATTTGTTATCCTCTGACTTTTCATCTATTTTTGTACACTTTATTCAAGGATAGCATATATTTTATTTTATATGCAAAGAGTCCATTGTGCAGGAAATACACATGATGTGAGTCATAAATGATTTTGCACATGGCAGGCGTAAAAATCGTACCCGCAGGTAAAATATCCATCAATATAGTGGTACCTATTTTTGACTCACAGCACGAGTCCTGCCGCTCCTTGTGTCCTCAAGTCTTGTTAAGGTTGAAATATAACCAAGTAATGAGTTAGCTCCAAATCACCAAAAGTATGTTAAAAAGACATTTTGCATCTTATCTTTCAGTAGCCTTAACGCTGTCTTTACTTAGAAATCAACTTATCTTTCATTTACAAACTTACCTAATTAGAAGAATGATATGGCACATAATGCCCAATAGCAACTCACCATGCTAGTTTTCCATGCTAATTTCCCTAGATCCCTCTTATCAACTGAGAAAGAATATTATGTGTTCATGATAATGTGCAGAAATATACCCGAGTACAGAAATTCTCTCCTCTCTCCTGATGTGTCTCAGTGAAACCAGAACCTCCGGAGTCTGTGGTGGTGGAGGCCCTGGAAGGTTTTCCCACCAGGCTAATGGTGTCGTGGCGCTTCCCCTCGTCCTGGCCGATGCACTTGGCCTTCCCCCTCATTTTTCAGATCAGATACAGGCCTCATGGCTCCATATACTGGTCAGAGGTTAGCACTCAGTGTTTTTTCACTTTGGTTCATGGTTCATCGAGGCTGAAAGACTTCCAGTTATTCAAGGTCTATTCCCAGCCAAAAGCTCCAGCGTGGGCTATTGATTTAATGAGCAATTTAAGTGTTGAAGGATGCATCTCAGACAACGCCAACCACATGCCAGACTGAAAATTGCGGAGATAAGCGTATTGAATATGAACAAGTCACAGGATTGACTGCAACACTCTCTTGTGGGTTTGGGCATGGGGATGTTCGGTCAAAGGTGTTAGGACTGGGATTCAGCTAAAGGTTTTAGGATAGTTTGGAGTCTTAACTTTTGGACTATTGAACTTTTCCTGCCTCATACATTATCTTCAACCTGTGTTTTTTCCCCAACCAGCTGAACTCAGAGGAGAGCCCTGTAATTATACATGACGCCCTCGCGGGACACCTGCACCATATTCAGGTTCGAGCCCGGGACGAGGTGAACTCAGAGAGCCAGTGGAGCGAGTGGAGTCCCCTGCATCTCGGCCAGCCCTGGCAAGGTGAGCAACACATTTTAGAAGTCCTGAACGTATGAGTAATTAGTTAAATATGTAGAGTAGTCAATCAAAGCCTGCTTTGCCTGTTGTCTAATCAGTGCCCAAGTTAGTCAAGCAGTTTAGTTTTTTTGTTTAGTAACTATAAAACAAATTGAAAACTGCATAATCAAAGCGTGTGTGTGTGTGTGTGTGTGTGTGTGTGTGTGTGTGTGTGTGCGTGTGCGACACAAAGGGCACAACACCCCTGAACCAAACTGGGATCTGCCATTCCCAGAGGATCTTTTCCCGGCCAATACAAAACCTGAAACTTCAACATCGAAGTCACAAAGTAAGTGATTTGAACGTTTCCCTTCCATCCAAACATTCATTTCAATCCCTTCAGTCTTTCTCCTGTCGCCTGTATTTTTTCCATGTGGCTCCATAAACATACTTATCCCAACTGCTGTTACAAATTCAGTGTGATATCCACGTCTGCTGCTACTGCAATTGTTTGCATCTGCCGTCAGCGTTTTCACAGTCACAATTAAGTGTTTTCTCTGCTGTATTATGGTCCAATATTGATGCACCGTGGCAGCATTTTGCCGCTAACCAAACCTCACATTTCACACTTCCATTCTCGCTGTCTGCATGTCGCCATCCATTTTCCATGATCTGTGAATGCACGGCTGTAGATCTTCCTCAAATCCCCCATGCGAGGATATCTTGACACATCTTCACGCCATCGACGCGCTTTCAGTCATCTGACTCCACTGGGTCATGTGGCCGTTGTGTGAGTCGCCCGACATGAAGTGCCATTGAGTTAAAAGCTGTAAATTTCAGAAATACACATCACATTCCATGCATTTGCCTTAATCCTGCTTTGTGTTTGGTCCCAACTACTGCTGCTCCCTGTGACTGCAATGGCACAGCACATACTGTATATTGTGCTATCATTTATATGCAGAAAGGAGATGTATGAGCCATGGTGCACATATAATTGATTAGAATGGCTTTTTTGTCACTATTATTGTGCTGTTGTTAGGACTGCACAGTACTCTCAAAGTGCAGGATTCACAGAGAGATAATTGTGGTAATTTAAAAATGGTAGAGGCACAGAGGCTGGTGCACTTTCATGAGTCGCTGACATGCCAAACACGCTCACTCAGGGTCACAACAATGGTGACAGAACGGCAAAACCAGCGTCACTGTTGGATTTACCTGTCTGGATCATCTTTGAATCACATCAGTGCACTTGTATCTGCAGTGATATGTGTACGTGTTTGTGTACGTGCATGTGCGCACATTTGTGCATGAGTAGTTTTGCCCCTTTTCCTTTTTAGAGTAACGGGACAATGTACAAAAGCTGGAGTTTCAGGCTATAAACTGACCACTCACCAATGTTTTTTGGATTTGTTTCTTCTTATCCTTGCTCTAAAATTCTCATTCCCTCCCTCCCTCCCTCACACCCTTCTTCTGTCGCTCCCTCCCCTCTCTCTTTCTCCCTGTCCTGCCCTCCACACAGATTTGCCAGCAGAGGAAGAGAGTAACGTGGGTTTGGCGATCTTGCTGGTTCTGTTCTCTGTGGTCATACTCACCACCATCCTATCCCTCATCTTCATCGTGTGGTAAGGCGCATGCCCAAACACACACGCACATACAGACAAACACACACGCACTCAAAAAACAGTAGTATTGTAGTTGGTTAGACTCCATTTGAACAAAAGTGCACTCAAACACACATCCACTGCCTTCTCTTGTTTCATCACTCATGCAAACTTTCTCTCTCCCTTTACATGTGTTCACTTCCCGCACCGGACCTGTTGTTAGGCCAGCCCTAATCCTAATCCTAATTTTGATTTGTGTGTGTCCTTTGTTTGTTCAGGGTGAGGCAGAGGCGGCGTGATCAGGTGACCAAACAGGAACTCAACACCATGGTCAAGATGAAGTCTATGCCAATCTGATGTGAGAGATACACCTGTTTACTTTGCCTTGAGAACAAACACACCCATGCAGACACAGATAATAAATGTCTGTGCTTTCAGGGCATTTATAATACCGTTATGATCCAGAATTACTCTCTAAAGTGTCTGTCTTCTCTCTGCTGTCATCCCTCTCTTCTTCTCAGGCCAGCAGCGATCACTCTGTCCTCACCGGCCCGTTCTAGGGCTGAGCCAACACACTCACGCTTCTCACAAGTGTGTTGACCGTCTACATGAAGCTGAGTTACCCACATCGCATCGCTCAGACTATCCAGAACCCAGACAGACGGACGATCCAGCTGATTGGACCAGGTGGCGTATGGTGAGTGAATCCAGGCCCAAAGCGGATCGAAGGTCAACGGTTGCGATCTCCAATGTGGCAGTTAAATGAACTGCACTATCCACAAAGTACCAGTAGAGGCAGCAACACTCTGCTCTTAGCTTGTGGAGAGGACCCTTGGCGGGGTACGTGTATTGGAAATCCATTTGGTCATGAACAATCAGACTACAAAAGGACAGAAAAGACAGACAAGGACAAACCATCAGGCAGAATTGCTCTACAATCTTTTTTTTTCTTTAAAATTTTTTTATTTTTTTTGAAAACTAAACGACGATCGCATTTCCGTTGCTGCGATGGCCAACGGACCAGCCAATGCTGTGAAGGAAGCATCGTTTTTTGCCAGTCTTTGTGTGCATGAATGTGTGTCCGCAGTCTGAAGCCACAACAGCAACTACGGGCATTATGGTTTCGGCTGAGGGACAAAACAGAGTCTGGGACGGCTTGCCACTCGAGACGGGCCTGAAGAATAAGTAGGGGGGCGGGGTCACAACTTTTTTTTCATGTATGATGACGATGAGTAATGTCATGCTGCATCAACTTGTGTTTTTTTTGTTTGTTTGTTTGTTTTTTGTTTTTACCTCTGTCACATACAGTCCTCTGACTGTGTGTGTGTGTGTGTGGGTGTGTGTGTGAGTGAATGAGAGAAAGCGAAACTGGCCATTCAAGAAAGCACCAGCATTTTAGATCGGCAGTTACCTGCATACACAGTAAATGTCACTCACCTATATTTCACCCGGAGGCTGAGAGAGGACGTGGGATATTGTAATATTTTAAAATTATTAGATGATAAACATTTCGACATAACACAAATATCAATATCACTGCAAGCCTGTATCAATTTTGTCTTTGCTTATTTTTACATGATTGCTATAGAAATCTGATGTATAAGTATATTTTTCTGATGAATTCTTAATCTCACATTGAGGTTTAAAATATTTGTACATTTAGGGGAAAGATAATGTTATAAAAATCAATATTTCACGTCACCTCTTGTTTGCCTTAGAATAATTCCAAAGAATGGAAGTAAAAATGTGATAGAAGTATGGCGTGAACGAATTTGATCTTTCAAATGTCCTGGTTTTTCATTATAGTTCTGTACATAGTATGACCCTAGAATCTCAATCAGCTTTTCTGCAGTAGGAGACTGTGCAGATTGTTTATAGATGTTGCAGTTGTTTTACAATCAACATTTCACAATCGGACAGTTTGAGTTTGACCCAGCATACCACAAACACTCATCTTCAAATTCTGCGCAACTTCAGTGAAGGTATGAGCATGCAGAAAGTATTTACAAGTTTTAAATACTGAAGATACAGGAAAACAAATTGGTAGACTACGCTTCCCACTCCTGAAAGACTATTAATTATCCTGAAAGAAATGCAAGCACACCTCCTCAACATATTAGCTCATTGCACAGAGGAAAAGAATATAACATATATTTTACGTGTTTTTCCAGACAATTTTAGAGTCAGGAGATGCATGTGTATGCAGCACAATTTTACATGGAGATATTCAAGTTTGATATCAGAGAATGCTCAAAAATAAAATGATTTATTGGGCCTCTTCACTTCATTGAAGTATTTGACATTTCTCCCCATATCCACAAACTTTCATCAAGTCAGCAGACTTGATCGATCAATCATAGAATTCTGCAGCAATGTTTTTGTAATGTCTGAAACGTCCTCCCTGCAGTCTTGTCCCTGCCCTGTGCAGGAGGTTGTTTGTCCGTCCAAGTGCAACTTTGGCTGTGGACACCAGGGAGCAGAGGAAAAGTCTCCCACAATTTGTTTAGAGAGTTGAAAACGCCTTTTTCTCTCTTTCTTTGGTTTTCGGGTTTTATTGTTGTTGATTGAAAGCGGTTCAGTGATCAAATAGCTGATGAGTGGTTGCCTCTTTGCGTTGTTTGTTTTCAGAAACACAAGGTGCATCTGGTCAAACTGTTGTTTCCTCCTCAGTTTGGCAACTGTATGTTCTCTCAAGCTAGTCTGACTTATTATGCATGATGCCGTTGAAGCTTGTTATTGTATGTTATTATATATTGCTCTTTATTGGATGCATTTCACGTGTTACTCTCTGTGGCATTTATTTGTAGAGGATCAAGGTGTGTGTTCTATGGCATAAATTCACAGGCATGTATTCACACCATCTGTCCGCCATTTGTTGTCCAGTCCATTACTGATTTTTTTGTTGGGGGGGGAAAAAAGCTTTTGTATACAAGTTTGACAATTCACTGGACTTGTTAATGGTGCATTATAAAGCACATTTTGGTATAAAATTTTCAGACCAAAGCAGGCATGGCAAAGTCAGGCAAAACATTGTGTGGCCAGACAGTTGGACACTTAACTATTTCTTACAGTTTTCTTTGAATCTGTGAATGAGGACTGAAGCGAAATTCCCGTCAAACCTCCACTGTAGTGGTTGGCTAGAATATGTCTCTTCATTGTGCATTTGTGTATCTTAACAGCCAGAGGAAGTTCCTTCGCTGTACAATTTACTGTATGGACGGTGTGTTAACTAAATTTCTCTCCATCTATATCTTCACTTCGTTCTGCTGCTTGTAAGTTTGCACACATGCTGTGTAGATTCTTTGTAAGAGATTTTTATCCGCAGCACTTGGCTCAACTTTTTCATTGTGTTTAAGACCACACATTGACACACAAATTATCCCCAAAAATTGTTTGAATTGAACGTTAATTTCATTTGCATCAGGGCAGCTAAGTATGTTGACCCTGACAGAGTGTCAATAATGGCTTCGTAAGTGTCAATGTTTTCATTGGTTTAACATATTACAATGTATTATCGCCCCAAATGAATCAACATCTAGCAAGAGATCTCTGCTCAGTGAGGAGAAAGAAACATATTATCATTTTCAAAACTAAAATGGCCATGGTGTTTCTTCTCGTAGTTGCACAATGTTTTGGTTTTTATTTTCAGGAGATCATTTTTCTGAAACAATGTTTTGCTCTTGTGAAGTTTGGATTTTTTTTTTCTTTATGTTGACTTTGGCTTTTTGGCAGCTACAGCTAATAAAATGTGGTAACTGATACAGATTTTTTTTGTCTCTGTTTAGCACGCTGAGGCTTAACAGAGACCAAAAAGTCAATCAGAAATTCTCATGTCAAGGTTTAAACAAGTGAAAACCTGTTTCTCTAATTTTCCCCACTCAGACCGGCTTGAAATAAAGATTCTCAATAGAATCTTGCTGAACTACCTTGTGACAGTTGAAAATCGGATAGATAGGAAGACTTCCAGATTTGAACAAGCACAAGAGCTTAAGAGCTGCCAAAACATTTCAGGCACCAAACAGTTAAGATTGCAACCTCATAGCCATGGAGTCATGTTGATGAATTTTCTGTGACCTGTTGGACATTTCTCACATCTGTGTGAAATATCTCATATCTGAGTGTTTTGCTGGTCCGCTCAGACGGTTGTGCTCCCTCTGCCGTGTGTTAGCAGATGATGCCAGTTGCTTTCAATCCTTGCGACTTCACCACACTCCTCAGATGTTTATACTCTACTTTTGCTTTATGTGTACGAGAAATATCACCATAAGCTGTTTTTCTTCTTTCTGTCCTTGTATGTTTCTGTGAAATATAGACTATTTTATCACACCAGTAGCTCCCACTGTTCTCTTTATTGATTGTAAGCATTTGTGAGCGTGTCTTCCTCTCCTCTGCTTCACCTGATGGTTCGCCATGATGGATCATCATCTGCCATTCCCATTAAATCCTCCGAATCATAAGTACATAATGATCAACAAAGGTTTCTGGAAATTGGAAATGTTACCTTCTTGGAAATTATGATCAAGTATGAGGGGAAATTATTTCCAAGAGTAAGCAGAAACAAACCTTCAAATTCTGACATAATTAAAATCTTAACTAGATGAAGCTGCCAGACACAAATTCAGCATTGATATTTTACTGAAATCATATACAATGTAACTCCTGACACCATCTTCTTACAATACATACTTACCAATATATTAAGATCAAACCATTGTCATGAAAAAAAAACACTCAAGTGACACTATGAAAAAAAAATATAAGTGCAAAACTCAATACACTGTTGCATTAATTAAAAGTTACAATGTAAACATATGCAGCAGCTGGTGAGAAGGTTGAACTGTAACAGCAGCCACTTGTTCCCATGATACGAATAAGTGAAGGTTTAAGATGTGAAAACCACATACAACACTTAGTAAAATTCCAACGAAAGAACAAGGCACACCTAAAACAACATGATAAAAACAAGGAGTGTACTTCTAAAATGTTCAATGTAGCACAGCAATTAAAGATTTATGGTGAAACAGTGGAAATGACTTGAATGACATAATCACGGACACATTCGAGAATCCCCCTGGAATATGAGCTGGAACAAACCTGTTCAGTGTACACCCACAGCACAAAGGTGCAGTGAGGCAGATGATGTGCTGTCTTTCGCCTCAGCTGGATAGCTCAACACAACCGCCTGGTGGAGCACAATCATCACTACAAGCATGAAGTCGACGCTCAGTTTAAAGGTAATAAGAAAAGAGAGAAGATAAAAGAATCTTCACCACAATCATAGGGAACCCTTTTTACGCCTGAGAAAAGTGTGAGAACACAAACATTGGAAATGCTGGATGTTTTTTTTTTTTTTGCAATAACATGTGTACAACATAGTAATGATACATCTGCAAATGTGACCGTTAAATAGTACTAGTATCTGATTTAATATTTAAACAATTAACTCTTGAGGAAAGTCTCAAGCAGTCATTTCTAATTGTTAAGCATTCTGATGACGACAACCCAGCTCAACCATTCATTTCAACTGACTGGTGACAGGAAAGCCAACACATAAAGATTCAACTCTGCCTCAGTCCAGTGTCCTTCAAATGAATGCATAAATGACCAACATCCCTCCTTAAATATTTTAAAGATCCCTTTCATTTCAGGATCTGGCGCTGCATTTCAGCTATTGTCAAAAACGGTCAAATGAAATGCAAGTCACACCACTGGCACCAATTTCCAGCATCATCTCACATTACATTCGTCATGTAATTCATACCTACAACACCATGCCAGGGTGAAACTGAGGAAATGAGACCAACCTGTGTCTGTCAAGCAGACATAAAACCAGATTCCAACTTGCCCACAACTTGGTCCCCTTAGCAAGTACGAGATGAGAAACAGGACTTCACCTTCATCCCCCATAACCACTTGGCAGCAAAGTCTACTTAGTACTGAATAAGGTTTCCAGACAAGGTGAGTATTTTATTCTCATCTTGTGTTAAGAAAAAAATGGATAAAAGGAGTAAATAGTGTGTTTGAGAGGCTTGAAGAGTTTGGTGCTGTCTGTTGAGAGCTGGTTGTTTTGCAAACCACAAAAAGAAGAAGCTTTTAAGGGGAATCAATATAATACTGTAGACAATAAGCTTTGGCAGAGGGACTGTCTGTGTATGGGTATGTGCGTGTGTGTCTGTGTCTGTGTCTGTGTGTACACTGTGACGTCATTGTCGCAGTGGGATGCAGGCAAGTCGGTCTCTCTGTGAGTGTGTCTGCGTCTTATCTACGGTGGAAAGCTACTGCACAAGCCTGGGCACAAATATTTACAAATGGCTCCAGCAGCAAAAATCTTCACACTTTTCCCTCAGTATCTCCACATCTCGTCGCACTCCTTTTTCCAGGTGATCGAAATTCACAAAGGACGAAGGGGCGGTGGCCGTTGCATGGCGGCCTACACGTCGATGGCCACGCCGTGTTTGGTGGAGATGACGTCCCTGGTTCCCGTCAGATACATCAGCACCGAGCACAGGTGCGGCAGGGTGGCTGTGGTGCTGACGTACAGCCAGTAGGGGAGCGGAGCTGTGTTGCCAAATGGACACACCCAAAGCCCGTGGCGCACGGCGTCTCGCACATGGTGCGTCGCCATGGCGACAAAGAGCATCCAAGGCAGGGAGCACCAGGCGTCTTTGAGGCGTCCGACCCACATGAGGAAACGGAGGGAGAGGCAGAGGATGGGGATGAGTGAGGAGCAGTGCAGAGGGGGACGTTGGGTGAGGGAGACGGCAGCCTATGGAGACGAAGACGGTAAGATGGAGTGCTATTAGGAGGAGAGCAAACAGCGCTGAAAACATTTCTCCCGTCCATCTATCCAAAGTGATGAAAACCAAGGTCACCAGCACGACGAAAGCATCGCTTTCTGGATAGATATCTAATAAATGCCAAATCAGGCTGAAGCACCTCTCACGTACTTAAATGCCTCAGACAAATCTTATAACAAACACATAAATACAATACTGACACATGCTGAATATGTTAACATTAAACAAATGACCCTATAGGCCATGGGTGTGCAAACTATGGCCCATGAGTCTCCACAAGCACCTGGGGCCATTAATCCTTCCACATGCAATACCACTTAGATCCACTAGATGGTATCCCAACGCATTATCCACCTGTCCTACATTCTGAAGTCCCTTTAGGATTTGAAGGATGGTAGTCTCACCTTGAGCGACAGGGATCCAGCCATGTAGAAGTGGTCCAGGTCAATCATGGATGCCAGCAGGCCAGCGAGCAGAACCTCGTACAGATCACTCTTTTTCCTGAGGCCGATGACCACCGCCCACGACCACAGGCCCACCAGCCCGTGCGTGGCGTTGTCCAGGCTGGCACGCACCCACAGGTGGTGTTGGATGAAGGACAGCTGAAGGACGTGGTCTGCCACCACGCAGAACACGCCAAGTCCGGCCGACGCCAGCAAAGAGGCGGAGCTGAACGTCTGTAGGAGGGCCAGAGCCTTCTCCGTCTCCACGGCCAAGCTCAGGGGGACAGGGCCTCCGTCGCCGACCGCGCCCACTCCCAGCAGAGGGGATGAGGAAGAGTCGAGCTTGGAGTAAAATCCCTGCATGTTGACTGATGGCGGGGACAGCCAGGAGCCACCGAGGGTCAGCAGAGTCCACGCTGACTACAGGAGAAATCAAAAGATAATTTGTCTTACATACAGTACATCTATAAAACACACAATGTTTCTGGAGAAAAAAGAGGTAGAGAATTAGGAGAGGATGATATTTAAGTAAAAAAGTGGAGAGGCTTCATAAAGATGATGCACAGGAATCACTAATTTTTCCATACCTCATTGCATTTGGTTCTTGCACTGTAATGTACGTTTGATTTATTTGAGACCAATGTTCAAAAAAAAGGAAGAAAAAAAGGACAGAAAAAGGAGGAGAAAACATAACTACTAAAAAAAACAAATGCAAATAAAATCAAACTATGCCAAGAAGAAAAATTGACAAACAGAGAAGACTGACTTGTTGAAAGATAAATCAAAACAACAACATCCGACCATAAAACCGTCACTGTTTGTTTACATCTGAAAATATCACCGTAATTCTGAATGTTGAGGCCTTTACAAGGAAATGTTACGAATCCAGTCAAATAGCAAAATTCTCATAGGCTCCTTCAAGATCAGGTTATTCAACCGCTTAAGTTCATTCATATCAACACTACTATAAATGAACCCAACTTCGTGCTGTTATTTGTGGCTATGATCGTATAAGTGAAGGCTGGTCTCTTATCCTGCTCGTTTAGGTGCTCTTGCATAAAGGGCTCAGTGCCTTCACATACAATGCTCGTTTTGATTTGATTTAATCAAAACGACATAAAGACGACGTAAATGCCTAATTAAATTGATCGGTCCCGATGAAATGTGGAACAGTCTCATACAAAAAAAAAGCGGCTAGCATCACGTTCGTACAACTCTACTTTTTCGAAGAAATACCAAATTTCACACTTCCTCACACACTTATTTATTTTATTTTAATGCTACAGTGGCATTGGCGAACAGCTAATCCAGCTAGCAGCTTTGTGTGGGCGGGCAGCAGCTGTCAGGACGATCGTTGCGCTAGATTACATAATAACCGCGTCGCCTCTTGCCCACCGAACGCGTTCTTTTGTTCTATACTTCGCCGAGCTCGTGTATTTACAGGTTTGACATGCATCGGAGGAGCTTTTAAGACAGACTCACCCCATCACTCTGCACAGGAGCTCCTGCTGCACACAACCCTGTCTTCTCCTCTTCTCCCTCTTCTTCTGTTTTGGAGCATGTTGTACGGGGCCTGTTCACGGCGCTGTGCTGCCAGTAACTGGTCATGAATGGAAATGCAACCACAGGTATCGTGCGATTTTCAGAAGAATACAGTAATCGTCGCAGATAATGATTACAATAGAACAGGGAGGTAAACACGCTGTGGTACTTACTAGAATTCTATTTTCAAACATTTTTTAACCATCCAAACGTGCGTGTGTGTAGTTGTGCAACATCCTGCAGAATACTGAACATTACATATCTGCAAAATGTTAAACGGTATTCATACGACGTTCTCCATCAGTGTGGTGACAGAGATATTCCTAACGCAAAACAATATAAGATATTTCATAAATAGCATCTGATCTTTTCTTAATTGGTGACTTTTTTTGTAGATAAAAAAGGCATGATTTACCGTCTCTCCTTGTATGACTATGCGGTATCAATCGATGCCAGAATGACTAAGATAATTCATAAACTGCATCTCATCTCCTATCATTTGGTGGCATATCTTTTATTTTGATGGAAAAAAAGACAAGATTTACTGCCTCTCCTTCAGTATGTGGTCAGTTAATGACACATACTCAGAAGTAAACAATTACCACTTTTATCCCCAGCCCCGTAAGGAGTAGGAGACTGAGGAATTAAACAGAGAGACAACAATAAAATTACACAGGAGAATACTGTATCATTGTATTGGAACTGGAGGATGAGTGCTCTCTCATCAACACCAATAGAGGGAGGCAAAGATCAGCAAATAATACTGAGGAGCAAAGAAGTACAAAAAGACAGCACAGAACTACCAGGCAGCTTCTAAATGGAGTCATGAGCACCAACACTCGATGAGTATTAAAGTGCAAACTCGGGGTCAAATGGTACCGCCGACCTCTCAAACACTGTTAGCGGAGCGACACTAGACTTCTCACAGACACTTTTCATTGGTTTTCATGCACGAGGTCACATGCAAGGTCTGAATGAAGTCAGAGCAAATTAAGAACATAATAAAGATGCAGTTTAGAACCTTGGACTTGTGCGACTGAAGATCGATACCTTGTTTATAACATTAATCCAGTGATGAAAAACCCTCGGCTCACTCGCAACTTCAATTACCCAGCAGCTTGATCGATAGAGACCCATCTTTCCTTCTCCTACACACACGAAATGTCGCAGTCACAGTCATAGACATGCAGACACAGGAGTTGGTATCGACCCCATGACCTTTACGCTCAGTAGTCAAACCTTGCAACTCCCGTATAGTGAGATTGTGAATCTGACCACAAAGCTTTTTTACGTCATGCTGGGTCTGCCACAGTCAGCAGTACAATTTCACGCCTACTACATTAAAATCCTGAGAATGTCTGCACAGCCTCCAGCTGTGTCGCATTCGTGATATGTTTCTGAAGATTTGAGACACTCTCGATAATCAGGCTCTGCATCATGTTTTTCATCTCTTTTATTACCTAATTCCTCAAAAAGCCTGAGGTCGACCATTTGTTTTCTTAGAGAAAATGTTGGACAAAACAAGAAAGCGAGGCAACGCGGCGTCATATGTCGATGATGAGTAGAATGTCGGCAGACGGCGCGGAGCAAATCAAAGTGACACACAGTGGGCTGTCCTTCAACTCCTCCAGAAATATTTATAAAGGCAATAACGCCATCTTATCGGACCCAGCTGCAACAATGACGGGGATTTTTCTCTGAGAACAAGAACAATAAGGCTGTAATCTGATCACCCAAAGACGTGCTTAATGTGAAATTCTTTATTTGCTTGAAATCAAGAAGTTAATCCACTGCCTGCCGGCTGCGTCTGTGAATCAATCTGCAATTCTGGACTGAAAATCGAGCCCACATTTTGAGCATTGTGGCTACAACTGTATGTACACACACAGCCAACAAACAAATACTTGATTCCAGTTGTTGAAAGGAGGGTTGTTTGAATAAAAACACATTCTGAGTGAAGTTGGATGGTAATTAACCGTTCAACACAATCACAACTTCTCATACATTGGTATAGGTTTGAAGGTAAACATATGAAACAATGTGATTCCCTCCTCACCTACGGGAAAACCAATCAGGGAAGTGCCACCACAACCCAAATATCAGATGAAAACAGTGTGTGACAGGCAATTTAGAAGATGGCAGTGTTGTTATTGTTTGTAATTTTTTTTGTTCTGCAGAAACTGTGCAGGTATATAAAGTGGCACTACATTGGTACAGTTTCTTGTTCACGAAACAGTGATATTTGAACAGATCAGGGTCTGCCAGTGCAGCTTCAACCTGTGTCTTCAACGCCTGCCGGGTACAGAGGGACTGCTGACAATTTTGCATACTTCACCTACATTCGTATCAAAAGACAACCTGGTAGAATGAGAGTTATTGTCAGATTTTTAGGAGAGTATTCATTTGTGCAAGGTGTGTTGATAGGCTCCTCGGTCATTTTCATCATCACGTCCCATTCTCCCTCTCAATCCTTTCTAAGGTTCATGATTTTTGTTGCTGCGACCTCTTCCAAAAGTGCTGCATAAAGACAGATTTGCTGGGGTGGGAGCATTCACCATGTTAGAGTGAGTCACCTTTTCAAAACCAAATACGTATTCAGACTTGACGGCGAAGAAGGTGAATGTTCTTTTGTACCTCCAGTGCTTTCCTCTCATCCATCCATATTTCATCTAACCTCCATGTGCCTGATTAATTGAATGCGACTGTCACTCATCGTCACGATCTGGGCTCATTAATGAGAGGAAAATAGATCCACGCTCCTTGCGTCATGACTCCACTGAGAATGGTTGTGATGAAAAGGAGCAAATAGAGAATAAGAGGACAGAGTACAACAGAGTGACAGAGGTAAAAACAGAGAGCCTGAGTGATAAACTGAGTATTTGCGGGAGCGAGCGAGAGAGGGAGAGAGAATGCACTGGCAATGAGTTTGAGGGAGATAACAGCAAAAAAGAAAAAGAGCGATGTGGTGTAGGGCGTTCTGCTCACAGCTAAAGGTCAAACTGGTCATTAGAGCAGCGCAAGGCTATTGGAACTGACAGTTCTTGAATGGCGCGCTAACACACACACACACACACACACACACACACACAAACACTTTCTCCCCCTCTCTCTCTATCTCCCTCACTTTCTCAAACAGACTCATAAAAGCCTGGATCGTTGTGGTTAATGTGGATATTACATTACAGCATTACAGCAAATGTTTCAGCAGCCAGTTGATTACACCTCGACAAAAGTTGTGAAGCTGTCGGCAAAAGAATGCAGGAAAAACTGTAAAATACACAAAGACCGACAGCCAGACAGCCAGACAGACAGATAGATAGATAGATAGATAGATAGATAGATAGATAGATAGATAGATAGATAGATAGATAGATAGATAGATAGATAGATAGATAGATAGATAGATAGATAGAGACTGATAGATACAGTAGATAGATGTTGACTCTAATTCACTCTAAGTCACCCACCACTGAATATCAGTGCCCAACTTGATACCTGAATTGGCTACAAAGCATTTCTGATGCCTCGGCGAAAGGAAAGAAAAACAAAATAAATTCTCCTGTCACATTTGTTTTTCTCTCATTTCACAGGTGAGTCTGCAGTGATTCACCATGACAACCACTTTCTTTCCACTTAATCTGACACGCAGACAACTTTCCATAAAGCTCCAACTTGCAAAAACAAAAAAACAGAAAAAGGGAAAAAATCGAGACCAACAAATAAAACAACACTACATCACTACATGTCAAAAAAATCAATTTGACAACTTGAGCAGACATACTGGCTCCCGTGTGGTGTTGCGTTCTGAGAGCAGCAGACGGCAATAGCTGTGAAAGAAGCAATGCACCTGTTGGGAGCAAGCAGATGGCTGAGACGTGCCGTGTTACATTGCTACATATGTTAACACAAGCAACACAGTGGTGTGATTGAAATTCAGATCAGTTAGGGACCAAGACAAAACACAGCCTCTATCTGTCGCCCTCCATCCCTCGTGGAAAACATCTCAATTCCACGCTGCAAAAGTAAGTGCAATTGCATCATCAACGACAACAGCCCCGGGATTGTGATTTACGCTTTTGTTTTCCTCCTTGTCACTCCAACTGATGGATGCGTTTATTTGTGTTTTAGCCTCCAAGCGGTGAGACGGGATGGTACGACAGGTATGTCCTCCCGTCTGTCTGTGCCAGCTGGGACACAGCGTGACACTTAGCAAAAGAAAAAAAATCCATAATCCTTATTAGATTCAAAAAGAGACATAAAGTACAATTTCAGGCTCAGAGTTAGCATGACTTGCTGTGTGGCCTCGCCACCTGTGTCATGTTCACCATTGTCACAATTGGGACTTTGGGAGGAGTGACCATGAAGCAGCCATCTCCTCAAGTCCTCATCCCAAGTGTTGATTTGGTGGAGATGAACCTGGCTTTGCTTAAGGGGAGGGAGGACGTGTTTTGAGGAATTGTATTCTTTTCTGCTGATCCCTACAAGATGTTCTCTGGACTTTAGAGTCAAGAGGTTTGAGTCAGTGGTGTCAGCAAGGACCTGTGAGTAAATTAGGGACACAGTTGGGACTTTAAAAAAGTGTAAAAAACAACAACAACAAAAACAACATATATTTGCTCGAAATCTAAATGAGACCAAAAACATTTAAAAAGAGCATTGCACTGTGCACAGCTGATGGACAAAATAATCATGAGACAAATGTGTTGTCATTCATTGTGAAATGGTCACATTTAATGGTTGAAACCTGTCATTGTATATACATCTATAAAAAAGACCCCAGTTACAGGTTACGACATTCTACAGCTAATACATACATTATTATCATTATTATTATTATTATCATTATTATTAAATAATAAACTTTTTGTTCAATGTTAAAGTTACATATCATAGTTTACAAAATATAATCAAGAAGAATTAAGCCATTATGAATGCCTGGAAAAAAACTAAAACCTATACGTGTGTTTTAATTATTCCATAAAATAAACAAAATACAATAAAACACATCAATATTCCTTTGAATAACATAATATAAACTGTTTATTGGCTATTAAAATGTAAACTGCAAAAAGACATTTGTTTTGTTGTTTGTAAAGGCGTCAAGAGTTTGAAAAGCAAACTTTTTTGTATTTTTGTTATTGTATTTTACAGCACAAAGCAGAATGGGAAACCAACGTAGCTCAAATCAATGTTCACTTTGTGCGTCGCGGTACAAAGTCTTAGCAAAAGAAACGTGTGGGCAAAGAATTGTTCGTTCTCAACTCAGTTTTTATTGTTTTACAATCCAAATCCTCCTTGCAGAGTGTGAAGCTAGCCATCTAAACAAGCCAGACTACTGCTACTGGACTCTCCAATGTGTTAGTCTTTGTAACCAAACATCAGCACGACTCAGCAGGATTCAGCCGTCACAGGCCCTCGGAGTCTAAACCAGGACGTTTGTGGTTTCTTTGTACACAAACAGGAGGCAAAAGGATTCCTCAGAGCCATCACGGATTTGTTCACGCAGTTGGCATGAGTCTACATTGTTCGGGTGTTCCCACTGTCGCAGATTTTCAACCCACGACCGAGACAGGCACAGGCTTCGAGAAGCTCGACAGCTGTTAGGGAGTCATTCAGTTGGGGCGAAATGGGAGTAGAGTTGAGTCTTTGGCATGATGATTTAGCTGTATGGGGACCGCTACGGTAAATATGCGCACACACACACACACACACACACACACACACACACAGTGGCCGTGTGGGTGTTGGGTGTGTGCGGTGCTGGGATTCAATATGTAAAATAGAATTAAGACTTGGAATAATCAATAAAAAGGAGCAATGAGGGGGTGCTTCTGTAATCTGAGGAGTCAATTTTCTTTCAAGAGGCCATTTCCAAGCCAAACTGTCGTCTGCCCGAGAATTCAGTCTGCTGTGGCCCCTTTAGACCACCAGGGGACGATGTAAGACAGTTGTGCTGTCGCTGCTGATGCTGCTGATGGCGGCGGTCGATGCCACTTTCGAAAGTTCATCTGAACAATTGCGCTTTCAACACGAGTCAAAAACACGCTGAGTCGCCACATCAGCTTTGATTTTGCGGGTAATCTTGGTGACTAACTGTGTGATGGACAGTAATGATCGGTGCACTGTCTCCTTGAAACATGTGCAAAATAGAAACAAGGACAACCTCCTTCTCTTCCTTCCTCCATTAGGGATAAGACATTGAAATCTGAAGCAAAAGACAGAGACAGGACAGGATTGAGGACAAGGAAACTGCTGCAAAACCATTTCACGACAATTTTCACCCTGTATGACAAATATATCTTGCAGAGTCAAACTTGTTGAATAAATGAAATTGTACAGCCTTTGATTTTTTTCTCTTTGCTCACTTGAGGGATTCTGTAGACAAATGAAAAAAGGGAAAAAAAAGAGAGAACAAGAACCCCACACGTTAAGCCTTGAGGCATATGTTCAACATTTTTTCACTCTCAGATGGAGACGGCATGGTCAATAGAGGTGCATTGACTGGCCAATAAGCCACTGGGCGGCTGAGCTTGTAATCGAAGTAAAGATGAGAGGCTGTGGTGTTATTACAAGTGATGTCTGTGCGCGTGTGTGTGTGTGTGTGAGAGAGAGAGAGAGAGAGAGAGGGAGAGAGAGAGAGAGAGAGAGAGAGAGAGAGAGAGGGAGAGAGAGAGAGAGAGAGAGAGAGAGAGAGAGAGTTTACCACATGAGCAGCAGCAGCATTCCCAACAGCAAAGGGGAAAAATAAGGGAGGGATCTGTTGGCTCTGCCCCCTGGAGCCTCTCCCAGATGGGGCTCCACGGACGCGGGTGTGGGCGAGGGCTTTGTTTCTGTAGGAGAAACACAACATACATCAATCCCGTTTTTAATTACTTTACCATCTCCCGGTATCGCGGTGCAATGTCCTGTCCCCAAAGGGCGATATGGCCCGCTAATGAATGAATGTTGAAAAGTGCTCATCATACCAAGACCCAACACACAGGGAGGAACGGGCTTAAATCAATTCTAATCTGCAAGCACGATCGATATGGGACCTGTCGGGGCAATTATGAAAAAACTTAGTCTACATTGAGGCAGACAGAGGGGGAGAGAGAGAGAGAGGAAGAGAGAGAGAGAGAGAGAGAGAACGATGGATGATTGTGATGATGATTGTGGTGATGATTGTGCTTGGCCCTACTCTGCGCCTCCTGCTTGGTTGTGCTTCCTAGCAAGCCTGCCCAGGTAAGGCCACTACCAAGCAGAGAGTGAACAGCATTTCCATTTTTTATTGCGTCGGCGCAAAGCAGAATTTACTGGAAAGAAATGGCGGGGAGGTCATTGAGAATTTTATGAAAGAAGAATAAACTTTGACACTGTTGGGGAAGAAATCCAGACATTTTGTGACGGAATATTTGCTGATAAAAACCAAAAGGAAGAACCATTACTGTGCTGCATTAAATGTTTCTTTAGTTGACATAAACATGTCATATGAATATTCAACATGTGCTCAATAAAAGATTCTCATTATCCTTGAAGCCAGCACATCACCCATCACTCCTAAAGCTTTGCTGCGCACAGACTGTGTCTCCAAAGCGACACAGTTGCAACACTTTTACATATCTCTATGTGGAATTAGATTTTTTACATATATTTACAGTAATATGGAAAAGACATTGGATTTTCTTTCCACCCATTTAATAGCTTGTGTGGAGCAAAGCATTGGTTACTCTGGAGATATATAGGACAGGAGCAGCTGAGAGTGAAAATGGCAGGGAGAGAGAGAGAGAGAGAGAAGGAAAGAGAGTCAGAAGGAGGGAAAAAAAGGTGGGGGACCGCATTTAACATGTTCAGAAGTAGAAACATTTGTGCTTTGCAGCAGGGAGGGGATAAATATTGAATGGAAATAATACGACAACGGCAATCTCCCACAGTGCATCAATCAAGGAGGGTTGGAGGCAGAGAGGGAAAGAGAGGAAGGAGTTGGATTGATGTGTGAGAGGGTCAGGGAATGGAAAATATGATGGCTGGAAAGAGTTAAAAGACAATTTCCTGAATCGCCTCGACAATGTCCCGCTTCAACACCAATTCATTATTCCACCTGGACTGGTATTAATAATGTGTTTGTGATTCTGATTAAAACCCTTGCACCTTTTTGAAGATATCTGCTCACTTAGACGTTTCGAAAAATGAGGAGAAGAAAATCAGAGCCTTGATTGCGCGTCAGTTGTTCTGCAATTATTTTGGTGTTTGAAGGCAAAAGTGAAATTAATACCAGACAGTTTCATTTCATTTCCATGATGACAGAGAAACACCAAATGACACTGTGCTGCGGCTGCTTTGATCAACAAAAGGCAGCACATTTGTTGATTTGGTTTTCAGCTGAGAAGGTGGAAATATTGTCAATCTGAATGCAATAGAATCTCAGCAAAGATGGAACGGCTGGGGGAACCTTTCACACGACATAATCCTTCGGATATGAAAAACCACAGGGACCACTGTACTCTCCTGGAAAACAAACGGACATGTGATAAGACAAAAGGAAAACAAGAAAACCTCACTGCCTTTGAGTGCGTCACGACGTCACAGACAGAACCGTCTCACGTGTCCACATTTGATATACCGTCAACAAGAAGCGAGAGGAGGAGGAGAGAGGGGGCGTCTAGAGCCAAAGACAACAGCATGACGGCTCCAGGAGAATCGAAACACACCAGGAACAGAAATGGGAAAAAGAGTAATGCACACTGCGCTTCTTGTTTCTCTGTGTGATTGGGTGTGTGTGTTTGTTTACTGCATGCCATATGAGAGAGGCATGAGAGGTGTGTGTGTGTGTGAGGGTTATAGGGCCGTTCCCATGTTTATCTGTTGCCTCTCACAACCAGTAGGAGTCAGTGTTGCATAGTAAAAGCAGATGGTCACAGAGGAGAGACACAGAGATGGACATGGAGGCGGATGGAGAGGAAGACAGGCAGACAGAGGGCGAGACAGGAAAATCTTTATTGTCAGCGAGTCCCTCTGATCTTCTGCTGAATCTAATGTGGAATCGGTTTTGCATTGTTGATGAGGTAAGTAACATTATTTCGTAATTGCATTTTTCAGTGATCAAAGCTTTGCCCCGGCAAACACAGCTGAGGGTGTCCGTGTAAAATCCATATTAATGAGATAGGGACGGATGAATGTGTGACGACAATTGGAAGGAAACAGACAACAGAGCACGATGACTGAGCAAAGTCCACCGTTTATTAACGCACCAACAACAAAACAGCTAATGCCTGGTCTCTTTAAAAGTGACGCTGCCTCTACAGTCCGACGTGAAAATGCACCAAGATGCTGTTTCAGAATAACAGAAACAAATGAATGTCTGACTGGGATACATCTGGATCCGAAGGGGTTCAAGCTATTCAGTTAAGACCCACTCATGTGAATCTGTACCTCCAAAATATTCAGACACATAATAAGGAGCCATGAGACACTGAGAATGAAAGACATGCACGCAGGCAAAGCTCTGACAGGTGTTTTGAGACAAAATTACAAGGATTTGACCTCCATCTGCAAATGTCTGCCAGTGGACGAGTGGATGCGTCGCCTGTCTATACACTCCCCCTGTTTGCTGAAAGTAGCAAAGTGGTGTCACGATTCATCAGACACCAGCGAGGCCGCTTTTATTGTGCAGCAATGAAAGCAGCCTCGTTCCTCCATCGTACCACAGTGGGACGACAATTAGGCAGTAACCTAGCCATCGCACACATCCTGCTCCCTCCTTCAGTGTGTGTTCACTTAAAATGTGTCCAGCCGTACATGGTTTGGTTCCTCGCTCTGTGCTCGCCAAAATAAATTACCTCCAGTCAATGTTGCAGTGCTTAATTGGGGCTCATCAGCACGTTTGGAGATTTCAATTTGACAAGCAACCTGTTCTTGATCACTGCTACGCGGCCACAGAGTGCAAGCCAGATAATAGAGCACAATGAATTTCCCATTTAATTATCATTTCTTCTGCACAATGGATAAATCTGTTTAATAACCTTTCAAGGTAGCAACACTGCGAATGAGAAAAGCCACTGTGGGAGCACTGGCTTCAGAAGATTAGTTTTCATAGCATCTCTGTTTTCTTGAGAGCAGAGCTGAGGTCGATGTTTGACGAGTATCTGACATCTCCAGCCATCATCTTACAGCGCAGTTGCATTCAGTCAGCTGCATTCAGCGCTAAGGGCAAATAATCAATCAGAGCTAATTCAATTCCAAACTTATTCAGGACCAAATCGTTCTACCATCGCAGCAACACAAGAGCAACCTTACAGTGACTGAGGGACCAGAGCAGATACTTTAGAGACAACAATTTAACCCGATTATATCTTTGACTAATCAAATCAAAAAAACATTACGGCCGTACCCTGAATCAGCAGTAAATCTGCCCTTCGCAGTCTGAACTTTGTCATTTTAGAGACGATGGACGCTTTGCGTTTGCTGCTGGCAAAGCTCGGAGGACTAGTTTGTGAATCAGACCGCTCGTTCCTCCCATCCATCCGCTCTGTGCCAATTAGGGCGGAGGTGAAGAACGACAGCGCCAGCTTACCGATAACGGGATCCACCTCGGTCGTGGACGTAATTTGCTGAGGCTCTTCAATCCAAGGCGTCGCATGCACGGCGACGCTCCAGTCGCTCCACGTTCCAATCTCGGTGTCCTTCGCAGCCACCTGTTTGCCACACAAAGAACGGGACAAATTAATGGATGAGAACCTTAATTAAGATTGAGCGGCGTTAAAAAGGTGTCCGAGCGCCTCGCTGATAGGACATCGCACGAACTCCTGTAAGTCGTCTCAGTTCTTCTGCAGGTTTTGTTCGACTTATTCACAGCAGAGTTAAACAGACGTCATGTTTGAATCTGAGACAATGGAGAGGAATTATGCTTAGTCTCAGCCTGGGGGGGGGCTTTATTAAGACTATAAGACTATGAAGACTTTATTGAACCTCGCTTGTTATCCCCACACGTGGAAGTAATCACTACTCTTTTGCAACCGCATGTACTGTATCTGTGTGTGAAAAACTCAACAGTTTAGAGTTTGTTTATAATTGGCATTCCAGGGCTGCAGCTTTGTTGCTCGGGAGAGCTTGCGTGTGGCCATTAAAATGGGAGGAGGCAGGGCAGAGCAAGGTCTTGGGAGGGAGATGTTTTCACTTGGGCAGCCTCACCTGGATGATGTACTCCTTTCCCGCGTAGGCGTCAGTGATGGTGTGTGAGGTGCTGTCCGATAGCTCCACCTGGAGAGAAAAGATCAGGGTGAATTTAGAAAAACATACAGTGACCTTTTTCACACTTTGATCCACAAAGCACAGAATGAACAGAAAACCAAATTTAGAGACTTGGATGGACTTATTTTTGAAACAATATAAGGAGTTTGTAGCTTGTTCTGGGGCGCTGCTGATATGTGGAGCTCAGACGATGCGGATTATGTAAATGTTGGGCAAATTTATGAGTTCCAAAGGTCTGCGGCCAAATCCATAAACTATAAATCCTGGCATGAGCCTTGAGAATGTTTTAGATGTGGTTAGTTCAGATGTGAGGATGGCCACACACATTTCACCTCTCGTTCGTTTGCAGCGCATCTCTCACACACCTACTACTCCACCTGTCCCCCTCATCTCTCGTGATTTATCGTATTCTGTCGGACTGAAACACAAACTCAAACACACAAATTTGGACCCGCATGCACACTACACACGCGCCCACGGAGACGTGCAAAATGCCGGTGGCACTGTGGACAATTACATCGGAAAGCTTTGGCATCACTGCTTTTTGACACAACCTCTGGTATGCCAATGTTTGAGAGCCTTTTGTGCACATTTTAATTTGCAGAGCGAAGCACAGAATGAACTACAATGTTTGAGTCACCAGGGAGTACATGCAAGAATGATTTGCGGCTTCTCAGTAATTTTCAGGGAGTGAACTTGAGTGCGTGCGTGCGCACGCATGTGTCCGTGCGCGTGTTTGTGTGTGTGTATGCGTGCGTGCGTGTGTGACTGACATTGGCAAATGTCTGTGGAAGGCTAAGGGGGAAAATAGAGAATGTGTGTACTGCCTTTTCTTCCCTTGAAGTCAAATGAAATTATTTAGTGACAGGCTGCCAGCAAGCCAACATGCAAGTGCACACACCCTGAGACACACAGTGACGTGCAGTGCGTGCACTGAAAAACTCAAGGGTGGAAAATGTAGGATCAATCTTAATTCTTTACACTTAAGTTGAGACTGACATGCGTCAGTCTGATGAGGACAAAGCTTTAGATCAGCCTGTGAGTTAAAAAGTGCCCCCTAAAAAACTTAAAAATTCTCGTCCTGTGCCAAGATTTATTGCAGGTTTCACACAAAGAGTGAGTGAGGAACTCAAAGAGTGACGGAGTTTGTGCCGCTCAGACTCATGTCTTTAATTCTTTAGACAGATCTTGGAATTCAGTGCCAGTCTGCAGTCATGGTGAGGTTCCAGTTGCCATTTCCTCACAAACTGATGTGCCTCTGAACTCCCGGCTTTGCATTTTCATACTTGATTTCTGAGATTTGATTGGAACGGTCACAGCCCTGACTGTGAGCCCTGTCTGCAGTCGCGGCTCAGCCTCACATGCGGGTTTCTGTGGCAGTTCTCCTCCGCTCCGACCCCCGTCTCTTCTTCTCAGCTCTCTTTCCCTTTGTTCTCTTGTTTTAAATGCTGGCTTGATCTTTGCCGCCTCTCTCCATCTGCTCCGAGCAGGAAGTGCAGTCTTTTATCTGCCTAACCGAGCGCTACATTTATAGGCTTAATTTCATTAGTGGAATGCAATAACAGAGCCTGGCGTCATCCAAATTTGTGTGTGTGTGTGTTACATGTTTGTGTTGAGCGTGGATGTGTCTATGTATGTGTAGGATGTGTGTGTCTCCGGTGAGTGTGCGTTCACGGGCAGTTTGTGTTTCGCCTCCAAGGCGAAATCTTCCCCTGTTTACATGTCTGCCAACCAGCGTATCCAACCGTGGCTTTTATCAGAATCTCTTCCCTCAGTGTAAAATAAGCGTGTGTGTGTGAGTTGCATGTGGTTGTTGTGAAAGTATTGGTCTCTCTGCCTCCTTTGCAGACTTACTGTAAGTAGTTTGTGCATGCTTGTATTCCTGCCTCTGTGAATGTGTATGACTCCAAATGCTCATGTAATGTGTGTGGGTGTGTGTGTGCGTGTGTGACTGTGTGTTGACCTCTTCCGTGCTTGTGCATCATTGTACATTAGGTTCATGACCACGCTGGTCCACAGCATTGACATTTGAAATCTAAACAGTGATTCTTAAGGTCACATACATTTTGCATGCGTGTTTGGCAAATGTGAAATTTGTGTATCTTTGTGTGTGTGTGAGAGAGAAAGAGAGTGTGTGTGTGCTAGAGTGGAGCAAACAGACTGGAGATAAACATTTCTAGAGAGATGGATGTGTTGCTGCATTGCCAAGATGGCTAAACATGGAGCACTTCATATCACATTTACAGTGGGGGAAACAGAGGTGAGAGAGGGAGAGGGAGGTTGGGATGAGCTGTGTGTGATGGCATGTGTGTGTTTGTGTGTCGGGCGTGGTACTAAAGAAGCACTTCTACAACAGGCGTGGGATACAGATTGGAGGGAGGGATGCGTTTAGAGCTGCGGCGGCAAAAATCCCACAGCCAGACCGAGGCCGAGTGTGGTGGCAGTGTGTGTGTGTGTGTATGTGCGAGTGTGTGTGTGTGAGAGAGAGAGAGTGTGAGGCTAAATGGTGTTGGTGTGTGTCTTCATATGAGTGATGCAGAAGACGCTGAAACCCATCTGTGTGATTGTATGAATTTGTCACACAGATGCATATGATGCACACACGGAGAAACACCCTAGCGCGCGCACACACACACACACACACACACACACACACACTCTCACTTAGGATGGTATGCACAAAATAAACACACACACACAAACACAACGCCACTCCCAGCACTAAAATATTTACTTTATAATCAGTTCTCATCGAATTGAGGTAAACATAAACACAAAGACAGATTTTAATTATTGAACCAAATCCTGGCCTAATGCATCAAGCAGCAAACGTGGGTTATGTCGCCGCACGCTGCAGAACTCCAGAGAAATTTCCAATTCTGGCAAGTGTAAACACCATCTGTCTGTTAATCGCGGGTGGCATATGTGTGTCTTGCCGCCTTGATGAAGGAACAAAGAGAGCAGAGATGCTGGACTAAGCTCACTACCGCCACACCTGCCTGCACCAAACCCAAGCTATCCACACACACACACACACACTTCAGCGTGCATAGCCCAGCCCAGCCCAAGAGCACCAAGCCTCCTATTGGAAGTGGGTTTATGTGTTGAAATCATTTGTAAGCAGGCAGCAGCTCACCACCTGTGAATAATTCAAAGCTTTAATCCTTCATAAACACATCAGGATGATGTCCATATTGGCATTTCAGCCATATCACTGTGTGGATGAGAAGAACGATCAGTATAGGAAGGTT
>OMPJ01040497.1:0-10360 GCA_900312935.1 Carapus acus
TGTCCGCGGTCTCCTTTCACTGCCCCCCCGCCACACACACACACGTATACGCACACACACACACACACCTCTGTACCCTCTCCCTCTCCCCCATCTTTTTGCTCTCCATCCCTCTCTTGTCCAGACAGGCTGCACGCATGGCGGGGATGGAGACGTTCACCGATGGAAGCACTGGTAAATCTTTCACCTCCCAGAGCAAATAAAGCCAGAGGGGGAAATGATTGGAGAGGCGCGGGAGCGGCGCGGCGCGTCGGCGTTGGCAGACTTAACTTCTTTTTGCACATTTCTTCCTCACTTTTCACCCCATACTCCCCCCCCCACCTCCTACACGCACGCACACAACTCCCTCCTCGCACCTCTTCCTTCCTCTTCCTCTTCCTCCTTCTCTGCCAACTGACAAGCTCTCTCCTCCGCGATCCATCCTCAAGCAGGGAGTCGCGGCTCCGGGACGGGGGAGAAATATCGGTTCTAATGATTTTGTTGTGCCGGGGCGGTGGGCTTTCTCCTTTTTTTATTGATTAGAGAGAAATTAATTCACGGCGGCAAAAGGGTGGGGGGCAACCCTCGTGCTCTGACTCGCTCTCTATCGCACACTCTCTCTCTCCCATCTCTCTCCCTCTCTCTCCTATCCTCCCTTGCTCCTTTGCTCCGCGGGCGAATGGCGTTGTGTCTTCTTGCTCTGCTCTGCATGTTTGCATCATCGCGGGAATATTTGATTCTGGATATGAGCCGCATCCCTGTACTACCCCCCCCACCTCCCATCTGCTTCTATACACACGCGCTCCGTAACGATCATATGTGCTTGTTTTGTATCGCGTGTGTGTTTGTCGACGATGCGGACGCGTTTTTTTTTTCTTCTTCCCCTTTTAATCAGTGTTTCCATTTGAATTCACCCGCAGCAGCCTCGCTGCGCCGCGCCGCTGAATGTCGCACACCTGCAGCCGTTTACACACTCCTCACGGCCATTATTGTTTTGCTGGCAATACGTGTGTCTCTTTGTTGATTTAATTATGAAAGGCCAAGTGTGTGTGGAGAGAGCATGCGGGTGCGCAAGTGCATGCAGCCCGGTGTTAATAGGCCACCTGTGTCTTAATATGTGCATAATTCAGCCTGTGGCGCAGCGGTTTACGAGCCGCTAAGCTCCTGTTGGGAGATTTCCAATCAATGTGGTCGATACGTGCTCGTCGGTGTTCCGATGGCCGCGAATGGAACAACAACACCCCGGCACGGCGAGGGGCTGATACGCCGCCGAAGAGAAATCGATGGACAGACTGAGTTAATTATGAGAAAATCAATTAAGAGGAGGGGAGCCGTTGGGCTTTATAAGGCCGAGCGGGAGAAGTCACGCCGGCAGAGGAGAGGCAGGGGGGGCGCTAGGTGGATTCCTCGCGGCTGGAGCTCTGCTCTCCGGCCGCCCGCCGCCCGCTGCCCGCCGGGAGGGACGGAGCTCGTGCCGGGGCATCGATCCGCTAAAACGCGTGGCGGAACCCCGACGCCGGGGCTGGTTAAATGTGAAAGCTTCTCATTTTGGGGAGGACGTGACGGCGCGCTGACTCACATTTTCTTTTCCTATATTAGTCACGTTTTATCCAAGACGGCGCTCTGTGTGATTTCTTGATTGGTGTTTCAATCAATTAAGTGTACGATCAGTGCTGCTGTTGTGATGGGGCTGACGTCATACCCCCGAATTGGATGAGTTGATGATGATCAGTGTGTTGTGTTTACTGACTGGAAGCATCGTCAGCCATCCTACACGGACTCAATGGTTTACACGGAAACTTTATGGTGACCACGGGACAATGTGACAGTAAATGCTGCATACGAGTGTGTGTGTGTGTGTCTGTGTGTCTTTGTGTCTGTGTGTGAGAGTGTGCATGTCGTATATGTCGCTGTGTATAGTCATGAGTGTCCCTGAATGTTTTGGGTCAAGACAGCAAGAAAAGAGGGAACGTGTGTATGTCTCTCTCTCTCTCGCTTTCTCTCTCTCTCTCTCTCTCTCTTGTGTGTGCGTGTGTGCATGAGAGAGACAGACAGACAGAACAGAGAGAGAGAGAGAGAGAAAGATCATGATGGGTTTTGTATAATGAGTAAGTGTGTGGGGTCAAAATTAAGGCGTCTCTCTCTCTCTCTCTGTGTGTTTGTGTGTGTGTGTGTTTTTGTGCGTGCTTGCTTGCTTGCGTGCGTGCGTGCATGTGTGTATGATTTTAGGTTTTGTATTTGTTGATGTCACGCTATGAATGAATATTTTGGGGTTGAGAAAGCATAGTGACAGTCTGTGTGTGTGTGTGTGTGTGTGTGTGAGAGAGAGAGAGAGAGAGAGAGAGAGAGAGAGAGAGAGAGAGAGAGAGAGAGAGAGAGAGAATCCTGAACGAGCCCTCACTCTCTCCTGAGCCCAGCATCTTTAAGACTTTGTCTTATTTGCATGTCACATTGTTTACACTCGCGGAACCAAACGGTGTTCTTGGTAAAGACACAAACAGGGATGCACATTGCAAGCAAAGACTAGTTGTACTTCACCCCGAAGCCCAAGTAGCACAAATGAAGTTGGCTTCACTGAATGAAGTTATCGCTTTGTTATTCGGAGTGAAGAGAATTAGGGAAATTGAGTAAGATGAGGAGTGTGAAATGGTTTTAGTGTTGCGCCAGGGCAACAAGCACCTATTCTCAGCATTGACGAATTTCATTCTGTAATTCAGAAATTTAGGCTGCCAAGTGTCTTCATTTATTCATCAACTTACTTGTTACGACCAGATTATTACGATACAAATTTCCAATCGCCTCGTTGTCGCACACTAATGTGTGTGTGTGCTTCTTTCAGTATTTTACAAATTCTCTTGTTAAGTTTAGAATTCTTAATCATAGTGTAACACACCGAATTGCCTAACATTTATGAAAATGAATTAAATTGCAGCACTGTGTATGTGTACAACACAACATATATCCCCAAATCCTTGTCGTAGGCGTCATTAATGCATATCGTATACTTATACAGTCACGATTGTTCCCTCATCAGTATTCCATCAAAATAACATTGAAGCACATCGTATTTAAAGGTCACATTAAATATTTGGTTTTATTTTGTGGACAATATCCTGGTGTAGCTTGTTGTAATTATGTGCAATCGGTATTTATATTTTGTGTCCCCCAAAATATGATTATGTAAATGACGATAATTTACCATATTCAATATTTCAAGCCAACAGTTTCTGCGTTTATTCCATATTGAATTCCAAAATAATGTTTAAGTTTTGCTTGTGGTATTTCAAAACATGGAAACGTTTATACATCTTATTTCAGTATATTCAAATCTGAAACCTCGAGGTCCACACAGGTACCAATTCAGTATATTTGAGTATCCTGCATGATTAACGTCTACGCTGTTTAAAATTTGGGGGTTACATTTTAATATATCGATTAGTAATGCGAGCAAGTTCAAGTTCAACAGCAACTTAATTGAGTGAGGGAAAAATCAGAGAATTACACCACTATATTGTGGTAATTTGCGAATTCTTCGCATCAAAGCAATTCCTGAACATCGTAGGTGCGTATTTTAAATGTATGCAAATTCACAAAGGCTCATTAGGCGTCCTGGGGAATCGCAGGATGCAGAATTTCAGTGGGAGCGAAACAAACTTGAACTTCAATTTAAACGCGAATAAATTCGAAAATTGGCAGCACCAATGCGTCGTGGCGCGTAACCGAGGAGAATAAACTGGAGGTGTGAACTTAATCTTTCCCTCTCTTGCTTCATTCCGCGGGAGGCCACTAATATGCGACACACGCCATGAATTAAAATCCCCAGCACACACACAACACAGCGGCGTGCTCTATTTTCTCATAGCAGCGCCGTCCACTTCAGCGGCAGGTGCGGATTAACACCGTTCATTAATGAGGGCGCGGAGTGATACGGAGGTACGACACGTGACTCCCGTGTTGTTGTTGTTGATGTTGCCGCCGTGTGACGAGCTCGCTCGGTCCTGCCGCGGCCGTCACGTGACCCTTATCGCCGTCTCTCAGCCGTGGGTCACGTGTACCCGCTCGTTAGGAGCTCCGTGTCTGCGCCGCGGACGCCCAGCAGCCCCACCAGCATCCCCAATCCTGATGAAGCGGCGCGGGGCCACGCCGTATTAATCCATTTTCTGGCTCCCGCTCCCCTCCCAAATGGCGTGGCCCGCAGCACAATGCCGTAATGACCCGCGGGTCAAAGGTCGTCTGGCCACTTCGTCAATTAAAGCGGAGAGATTGCGGCTGCACGACGCGGTGGTTTGTCCGGGCAGAGGGGGGCCAACAGTCAGCCTAATATATGGAATATATTTCAGGGGGGAGAGGATTTCACAGCAAATTATAAAACTGGAACTAAAGAGGAAAAAGAAATAAGAAAATACAGTCTGGATTTATTCTCATTTTCACTTGTAGTGAAGATTTGTTTACTTCACCTTCTCTATGTTTGAAGTATCAGTAGGATTTTTATCATCTGTCATATGATTGACTATATATCAATGATTTACCATAAAAAAGAACAATGATGGCAAATAGGAATTACAGAAATTGTGCAGCTACTTGGAAAAATCATTCCTTGTTTACTCAGATTACAATGGTAGCGGAGTATTATTGTACTCAGTAGACTTAGCATGAATGATACTTTTGCCCATATCTTGACCGTTCTGTTGAACAAAAAAAGGGTGACCAAAGTATTGGCGGTATTCGTGCCGTGGCTTTGTGAAATTCAGGAGATGTGCAGGTGCTTCTACAGGGTCTGTGTGTGTGTGAGAGAGATTTTCTGTGTGTGTCTGTGTGTGTGTGTGTGTCCTTTATTGACATCTCGGTTGAGAGGGCTTATTTTTCTTGACACAAATAGTCAGGTATTGATCGGGGTTATTGAACATAATCAATGGACAGTTCAGATCATCGCCGTATCGATTACCTGATAAACGGTGGTGGGATTAATCATCCCCGGCAGATCCGATTGTCGATGGCGTCGTCTCTCTTAACCTGATCACTCAGCCTCGCGCGGCAGGCCTGGGCGACGCAGACACAGCCTCAATAAGTGACAAGAGAGAAGTGATAAATTGATCAAAAATGACCAGAATGAAACGGGCCTCTCGTGAGGGCACACATGTCCATTGTGTGTGCGTGTCTGCGGGTTTGTGGTTGGAATACATCAAGGGCTGAGGGGGGTGGTGGCGGGGTCAAAGGTCAGCTTCATCCCAGACTGATGACCCCACAGGATGGCTGACCTCAGGGGTCTAACAGCTGGGGGAGGAGACTCGCACGGACCGGCCGGGGAGAGGAGAGAGAGAGAGAGATGCTGAGGGGAAAGGGGGATGAATGCAATGAGAGGGGAACGTTTTTAGGCGCGAGCAGGAGGAGAGCAAAGAGCAAATTGAAAGCTGAAAAGGAAATGGGCCGGGGTAGCGCCAGAGCCGGATACCCGGGCGCACCTCAAACACAAACGTGTGGTTTCGGTCGATACATTTTGCAGGAGGTCTGGTCTGCTTTTGGTGCTCGCAGGCTCCAGTTTGAGGCAGTGAATTAACACCTGACCCCAGCTTCTGACCCTACCCCCTCACTCAGGCTACCCCCTCCAGATTAGCAAATATGTGCTATCTAGCCAGGGCACACACACACACGCGCACACAGCCACACACGCACACATGCACGTAGCGCCTCCGCATCACACTCACATGTGCACACACATCCACTTAATGTATAGAGTAAAAGCAGAACAAAGCCACGTTTGTACAACACACACTCCGCGTTTGCACATCCCATCGTGTGTCCACCATCCAATTCCCTGGAGTTAAGCCTCACACTGTCACTGCTTGTCACCGTAACGGTCAGTGTGTAATGACTCCCTCCCCCCACACAATGACCATGGAGGCACACACTCCCCCGCTCCCCTCCCACCCCCACATGCTGACCTTCATCCATTTTACCTACGCAGCCCCGCGTCAGCCCAATATGGCGCCGATTGGGCCCGAGTCGGTCTCTGGCCGCCGTTGTCCGCTGCCTCTACCGTGACCTAGCAGGCTTTAATCCAGAACTGCCGTGTGGTTAGTTTGTGGTCGTGGGTGTGTTTGGCCTGCGGTGCACCGCGGTGAGACCGCAAAACGTTCCATCGGCTGTATCATCATTTTGCCCGGGTTTCCACGTCCGAGGAGGACTTAAGTGTGAAAGTGTGTGTGTCACAGGTATAAATAGCAAAGCTGGATCATGGCAGGGAAATGCAGAAAAAATGAAATGTAATGGTGTTGATTTTATACGTGACCATATTGTGATTGTGACCGGCAGCAGTGTGACGGCGTAGACACACACTGCAGGTCCACCTTTGCAGCTGATGTTGCTCTTAAGGACAAAAGCTGCAGCCTCGGCTCCCTGCTGAGCCACTAATGCAGGACTAAAACGCGAAATGTAAAATGTTAACGCCGTATAAATGTGGGAAATTCACCACCACTTGAGGACTGAAAATATAATAGTAATTTGTGAAACAATATCTGTGCAAATGTAGCAGCACATACAAACAATACTCCATATCCATGCCAGGTTATCAAATAGCTAAATGTAGAATGAGATGTGAAAATATTTTATGTCTCTATTACGCTCATATATTTGAAAAAGGACTTTTATTCACATTTTACTCTGAAATGGTATTTTTGAATGATTATTTTATTCTATTTGTAACATACGTAATTCCTAACATGCCTCAAATATTTACAAACACCCTTGCAAGTTTCCATAAAGTAATATAAATCATTACGTGAAAAAAATCAGTTGCGTCAAAAAAATCTGCAATTTCACTCCAAAATGTCTGATATGTTTTGTTAAAATCCAAGCCAATGAATAAGTGATTTATTTACTTTTTCTCATAAATGAAACTGTCCAAATAGCCTGTAATTAACAAATCAAGCCACTTTTTTCTGTGGTGGCGGCACAGATTCTATAAATGAATAAAGTACTCATCCAGTAAAGCCCCATAATCAGATTACTGACCATCTGAGTCTTTTTTTTTGGCAAATATTTTGGACTGTAGGGGGGCAGGGTGGTCAGTCTCATCATCGCTCCTTGTTGCGCTCCTCCCCGGAGCAAATCCGGCTCTGGGTTCTGTTGCGCGGCGTGTTTGGCACTGAGCGCTGCCGGACCTGATCCCCGTCCCTCTCATCCCATCTCCCCCAGCCTCCTCCGGGCTATTGTGCCGGATTGATGGCCACTCGGGCCGGTAGGTGAGAGTAGCTGGTCAGCTGCGGCTGCAGTGACGCCTCTCAGCCTGCGGGTGTCAGCAGAGAGCGGCTCCATTAGCTCCTCACACCTTCTCCCAGACGGAGGAGGAGGAGGAGGAGGAAGGCGGCGGCGGTGGGGTGGGGTTGGAGGGGGCAGAGCAGCGGGAAGTTGCCCAGAGGAGAGGCAGAACAACAGAGGAAGCAGAAAAATACATCTTTTTATCCCCGCTCTCCGTCCAAACGGGCCCGGCGCCGCTCTCTCCCTCCTCTCCGTGTCTCTTTCTTCCCCTTTTTCCCTCCTCTCACTTTGTCCCTCGCTCTCCCGAACCCCTAATCCTCCTCCTTTTACCGCACGCTCCCTCCTTAATCCCAAATCTCTTCTTCCCTCCCTGCCAACCTTTTTGCAATTGTTCTCCTCTCCGTCTCCCTCCTCCTCTTCCTTCTGTCTGTCTATCGCGTCTGACCATGCCACCTCTCAGCATAACCCTTTTACACACTCCACCACTCATTTTCCCTCTGTCATCCCTTCAATCCCTCTGTTCTCTTTATCGCCCCGCGCCTCCTTTTGTCATCCCGTCGTCCCTCTGTTTCTGCCCCCGCTGGCCGCTGACCCCCGCGGCCTGATTTCAATGTGGGCATAAACTCGTTAGGGGTGCTTTGGTGACGGCCGGCGTTTGTCTCTCTTTTTTTTTATTTCATTTTACGATTGGCCATGCTGCTGCTCCTGATTTTTCTGTCTGGGGCTCAAACTCGCCGCAGTTTGAGTCGCCGTGGCCATTTTGTTGGATGTGATCAATTTTCTGTGATTTGGCCTCTGTGATTTCCAGTCCATCAGATGCTCCGGTGTGTGTGTGTGTGCGTGTGTGTGTGAGAGACAGAGAGAGGGAGAGAGAGCTTTCAGCCGCTTTGCAACGTGAAGCTCAGTGTTTTCAACCCACGTGCGCCAGGCACACAAACGGGGAGCACGACAATATCTTTACTTTTCCTCTTCCTGGTGGTAAATGAAATGTTTTCGCCCCAACTTTCCTCTTTATCTGAGCTCTAATTTCAGCCGCGGGCTTTGCTCCCACTGCCTCCTCAGCATTGGTCATATTATTCAGATAACACAAGAGCCCTGACAGAATAGGATCCGTGTTTCCTTAATCTGTCAACGGCCGTGGCCCCCTGAAAGACTTCATTTGGGCTCAGCCATGAAAGGCTCAAAAACATCAATATGGCTGAGCAGGATAAGAAGAAAGAGCCATATTCCGAGCCTGCCCGGCCGCCGCCCCGTATCCGTCTGTTTGTGCGGCGCCGATATTGGGTCTGAAGCGAGAAATCGGGATTGCGTTCCCCGAGAATGGCGGCATTCGTCTGTTGAAGTGGAATAGGAATGTTATACGGAACCAATGCATCCAGACCGGCCCGGTCACCGGCCACAATAGCCTCTCCCTCTCTCACTCTCTCTCTCCATCCCTCTCTCTCTCTCTATCTCTATCTTGGCCCTGACCACAGCAGTGTGGAGGAAGAGGTAGATTAGGCCTAAATGTAGAATCATGTCAGCTAAGCCATGACTGTCTGCCTCTCACGCTAGCCGCACCATGGAAACATTGCCTGTGATGTGAAAGGGGAGGAACACACACACACACACACACGCGTGCACGCAGGCAGACACAGACGCACAAAATCCACCGCGCTTCCCCTACGCCTCTCACTTTCATTCTCTTTGTGCGTCTAACGTGTGAAAACGGATTGTCGAAGCGACGTCAAGAGGCAAGAAAAGGGCGGAATCGGGCGGGGAGACGGACAGTTATCCCCGCCGCTTCGCTTTGCCTGTCACACTACAATGTGCATGGTTGATAACTAATTCCAGAAACACGCGTCGGGGGCCCTCGCCTCGGCCGCGCTTTCCTTGCGAGCTGGGCTCGGAGGTTTGAATGCGATTGTTCTATTTGTGAGAGGGAAAAATGTTGTTTTATGCAGGCAGATGCAGCCTGTTAGAGCAGCACATTGGCGTAGGCTAACGCAGCTCGCGGAACATGCTTGCGTGTGTGTGCACGCCTGCGTGCCTGCGTGTGTGTGTGTGTGATGTATATGGATGGGGCTTTTGGGGTTGCATGGTAGTCAGTAACTGTCAGCGCGGAGAGAAGAGGAGTCTCAGCACGGCAGACAGCGATTTTCACTGATGTGCGCCGCTCGCCGCTTTTTGCCTCCTGCTTGTTTTTTTTTTATTTTTTTCCCCCCTTCTGTTTCCGCCGCACACATCCCATTTTCAACCTTTCAGTCTTTTTTTTTCACATTTTTTTTCTTTTTCCCTCCAGCCCGTTTCTGCGCACACGCTCCTCACACACACAAGGGGAAAATGAGGAAGAACAAAACCAACATATGAAAACTAAAAACATGACATGGAGGGAGAGGAGAGGTGAGGGAAGAAGAGGAAGAGGAGGAGGAGGAGGAGAAGGTACACAGGAAGGAGAAGCAATCTCAGAAAACAAGAGGGCTTTCAAAAGTAAGGGATGAAAGCTAGTCAGCCTGTTATTTTTTGAAAAATGATCCCGGTGTTGAGCTCCTCTAAAGAGCCAGGTACACATTATTTCATCTCGCTGTGGAGTTTTGGGCGCAAAAAAAAAAAAATGGCGACTGCTCGCTGGAATCCTTCACGCGCCAGCCTTAATGGGACCGAATTGGATTTTTAAATCACTGTTGTGTATTAAGAAATCTGTACTATTTTTATGTTTTTTTTTTTAGGGCAGTAATTTGACGCGCAGAGAGAGAGAGAGTGAGAGAGAAAGAGAGAGAGAGAAAAAAAACTCTCCTCTACTATCTGTCAAATTTCTGTGTTTCAGCCCGAAGCGTTACACACTCACACATGCATACACGTACACACACGCACCACATACACACCCGCACGTTCCCTTTTTCCCTTAATGGAGGTCGGTGCTGGCTGGTCAGCGGCTGAAACCTGAATTAGAGCAGAGCGGGCGTCCGCACATTTGGAGTCATTTGGAGTGGCCCCCCTGACCCTCAGAGGCAGGGATCCGGCACGAGAGATGAGTATACGTGACGCCACGGTGATGGACTGCAGGGTGTGTGTGTGTGTGAGAGGGGGGGTGGGTGTGGGGGGGGGGGCGGGGCGGGGGGGGTGGGGGGGGTGTGTGGGTGGG
>OMPJ01040501.1:0-24484 GCA_900312935.1 Carapus acus
GCTCTCTCCTATGCACAAATCGTCACAAGTCGTGGCTTCGCACATGCATATTATGGCTGTGCTACAGCGGGAAAAAATGGCCCAACTGGAGCTGAAAATGGCCACAGCTTCCTTCCATCCATCTTCCACTTCAGAGCTTCATCACTCCTCCTCATCACTTCATCTCTCCTTTTTATCCAGGGAAGAAATTTGACAGCGAAATGCCGTCAACTGTCACTAGAATGCTAGCTTCATCACCTGACAGCTTAACTTGGCAAGATCCCAGACCTCACACACACACACACACGCGCAGGCACGCACACGCACACACAAACACACAGAGAGAGGTGTGACACAAAGAGCAACTGGAATGAAAGACGTTTTTAGAAACCAAACTCACACCGTCGTAAACATTAGCAGGTGAGGCTGTCTTTGTTTGCATGTGTGTTAGACGGCGACAGCGAGAGGTAGAGCGAGAGAAAAGACAAAATGGGCGAGTAGAGAAAAAGGGCGCACAACAAAGAAGACGAGCAAAGGGACCATGTGAGGGACATTTACAGGTGCATCAACAGCACCAAAACAATGATGGTAGGTGGTGTGTGTGTGTGTGCGTGCGTGCATGCAAAAAACGAGGAGGCCCATTGTTTACTTCCAATGTGAAAGGAAGCATCTGGTCTCTGAGATTGCACGTCCATGTGGACAGTGCCCCACGGCCCTGACCTTGACCTCAGGTGAAAGAGAAAACCGGAAAAATACAAAACTGTGCTGGTGAGTCTACGACTGGATATTCAAAGTATCCCTTGAAAATGAAATACCCTCTGTCTGTTTACTGAGACAATTTATTATTACTATGAAGATATTGCACCGCTTGATTTGTCAGTTGTGGTCTGATTGGTCGGCCAGCCGCCTTGGACCAAGGATCAATGTCTGAAATCAACACTGTGATGAATCAACAACATGAGCTCCCATCACATGGAAACACTCGCTCACACACACTTAGTAAAGTTTCGTGTGGGACAGGTAAGAGAGCTTGTCTAGAAATTGAAAAGTTGTTGGTTTGATTCAGAGCTCCTTAAGTGATTTGAAAGTGTCCTTTAGCGAGGCACTGAACGTCCAGCGATGAACTGAGAGCGGGAAGGATCAGTCCGTGACACACAAGTGTGTGTGCGTGTGTTTGCGCCTCTGTGTGTGTGTGTGTTTGTGTGTGTGTGATACTCGGCAAAGTGGCTGTCTGACAATGGAGAGCAGAGGTGGGACGACATCTACAGCAGCCTCCTCTGCTTTTCAGGGAAATGAAGACGACAACAGCAGCAACAACAACAACAGCCTCAGTCTGTTGACTTGTTTTCTGTTGACAAAAGATTATTTACTAACTGACGCGTCATTTTCGTCACTCCGCCGCACGCCAAAAAACGAAACCAAACACGAAAATGCTCAGGCGGGAGGAAATGGGTGAGAAGACGCAGCCATTTGCATCGGTCTACTCTCATTTCCCATTCACTCTCTCTCTCTCTCTCGCTCTCCCCACTTCATCTTTTCTTCTTTTCTCTCTCCCTCTCTCTTCATCTGTCATCTCAACTTGCTCTGCGCGTCCTGAAAAGGTCCAAATCGGCCGTGGATTGCTGTGGTGATTGCAGAGAGGAGTCAGGTGGGAGGGAGAGGGGGATGATAGCAAACCAGTTTGGCAAACAGGTTTCCCCTCTCTGTCTCTCTCTCCATTTCCCTCTCTCAGAAACAAACAACAACACCCTCATTTGGAAATGCAGTGTTTTGGTCCCACTTCCGCCACGTTTGCGATGTCAGAGCACCCTAAACCTCACTTCACTTGGTTTATGCGCGAGCCCGAATACCCAATGGAACAGCGGATCAGCAGGTTTTGCTGCTTTTCAGGCTATTTGCTGTTTGTGCTTCCCCCTAGCACAGTGCTATGACCCCCACCCTCCCATCCCCCTTTCTGAGCGTAAGACATCGTCTTCTTAACGATCTCCTCTCCTCTTTTTCTTCTACCTGGACTCTCCTCTGACTCTATTCTCTCTCGCGCGTGCTCCCTCGCTCTCTCTCTTGGGACCTGTCGTCGCAGTGTCTCTCTCATCCCGCTCTGTGTTCAAGAAGCTAATTAGCTCTGAGATAGTGAGCCAGCACAGTGCTGAGATTGACGGGCAGCTTTCCAGAAAAGCCTTCACACACACGCACACACACAAACGTGGTTCCACGCACACACACGCCACATCCCGCTCTCGCCTGTCAACCTTTCCTCCATGGCACAACTATTTGCAGTAGTTCTTCAGATGACTCTGGCATATGTGTGCGTGCATGTGCACGTGTGTGCGTCCATGCGCGTGCGTGTGGTAGAGGCAAAGGGCACTAGAGAATAATAACACACTGAGTACAACGAGCAGCACCCTCGTGCTTCTCCAGCAGTTAGATGGTGAGAATCCTACCTATATTTAGCCGTTTCCTGTCTCCACACAGCTGCAAACTCCTCTGATGCCACAGTGGTGTGCGAACGGCAAAACCATTAAATAACGTCTCAAGTTCACAGCAAGTTCACTGCAAATCTGGACTGGTGGTCTTAGCTGTGACTTGCATTGTGTGAGGCTGTTGGGCAGCTTTACTCTCACACACTCAGGCCACACAGGCGGGATTGGTTGTTGTAGCCGTGGGTAGAAAAGCTAAACATGTCGCTATGAATTCCCGGTACAACTTTAATCTTACGCTTGTGTGCGTTCCTCCCCATGCATTTTCACCTAAATAGGCAGGGCCACCATGACACTGCTGATGTGTTGTAGCATCAAATATTTATTTCATAAAAGCTGTGAAGGTGTGAGCCAAACAGCCTGTCGGGGCTTGTTGTCATGACTGCATTTGCATTGTTTTGTTGTTGTTTTCCTTCGGCATAATCATGTTAAAATTTGTGCAGAATTGTATGAAACAAAGTGTATGAAATATTAAGCCAAATTTTGTTGTACAAGTCATTCTGCTGAGCAAATATATATTGATATATTGATTGGGATTTTCTGGGATTAAAAGTAAATTCAATGTGTAAATCAAAACACTGCATGTTCGATATAAATCTTAAATACTGTGCTCGATTGGCCACGTCCCCCAGCTCATTGAAAAACTTTGAAGATTTTAAAGCTGGGTTTCTGTCCAAACGTGAGGAAATTTTAATGAATAAATGTCGACCGATTGCCCGTCAGCCTCCTAAACACACCGCTGACCTTTCTGCCTCCGAGACTTTGCAGTGGAGATGTGGCGTCTGACCTTCAGTTGAGGACTTTGCGGCCTTGCATGTTTGCGCTCTGACTCTGAGAGCAGCTATGAATCAAGAAAATGAAATCGCAGCAGCTTCATCTGAGATTAGCAGCGTGGCGGTCGCCACGGGCCAAACGGCGTCAAATAAAGAAGGAAAACACTCATGCCAGCGCTGTAAAACACTCCCGGCCCTCCTCCGTCGCCAAGGTAACACCCAGCCACTCCATTTCTCTCTCCCTCTCTCGCTCTATCTATGAAATATGCAAAACAGTAAAGACTAACAAATTTGAAATTCCGGGAAAAGGAACATTAAGAGCCCCTTGCTGCACAATATGTTTGAGCTGAATTCAGAAATCTTCAATAAGCCATTTAATCAAAATGTCACAGGGTTTCAGGCGCAGCGAAGATTTTTTTGGAAAGAGACGTTTAAAGCTAAAGTGGCGCCTCCCGCAGGGCTGACTTGAGCCACCTGCGGTGGAACGCTGATTTATTGAGACATTATGGACCCATAAAGAGGGGACTCTCTGCGTGTCTTGTCGGCCTTTACTGAGGGGAAAAAGAGAGGGCAGGGTCGGAACACGGAGGCGCCGCATCCTTCAAGCGCCTCGGGACGAACAAACGCGCCCTTCACAGCCGCTGCGTCTCCTTACCAAATGAAAAGCTGGAAATCCCAATTCCCTCGTTTCATCTCTCCTTGCCTCTTGATCCTTGCGTGACCCGCCCTGTCTCCCCCATCTCCCCCACCCTTGCTCCCCGTGATCGATCGTGTGCACCGTAGCGAAGGACGTTCCGGTTCACAAGTGCGGTGCGGCGATCGGGGAGGCTCCCCACGGAGATGATGTGAGTGATACCGCGACACGGCCGATACACACGCACACACGCAGAAATCTGTCAGTTGAGATGGACATGCACAGATATGACTTGGAAATTGCAGAGTGAAATTCAACATGACTGTTTGGAAGGAAACTTCGGATAAATAGAGCATAAGGACAATGCTCATTGGTGTCCTGGATCGGGTGGAAAAACCTACTGGTACCAGAAGGTACCAGTAGGTTTCTGGTTCCATTCCATGTGTCTCTAAGAGTCAACATGTCCTTGAGAGACACACTGAAGCCCTTAGCTGCTCAATGGGCACCTGACTGAGCACTGATCCTAAAATGAGGACCAATTCTACCTCATGCCATGTGGCTGAAAGTCAGAATGTGAAACCTATCTGTCTCCTACTGCTTCCAATAATTTGTGATTCCTCATGAAATAATAGAAGAGTGAAGACGTGGTCTGCCGTCTCTCTCTCCTTCCGCTCTGGATTCTCGCCTTGTGATGAGGACTAGCGGCCTCATGCATTATGTATTTTTATTATCAGAGCAAAACACAAGCTGAACCGGAGGCTGAAGCAGGAGACATGTTTGACATGATGTCTTTCACTTTACGGACAAATGACCCTGGGCCGTGCCCTTCTCTTTATCGCATATTCACATTAAGAATGAATAGTAGGAAGTAGAAAGGAATTCCGACTCTGAAAGTTGGTGCTATGAAAGGAGGCTGAAGGACGTCCTCAGCCGTCGCCGCGCCTCCCTGCCGTCAAGCTGCTCTCAATAAAGTTTTCATTTGCGGGCTGAAGACGTGGTCCGAGCCGCAGATTGATTAAATGTCCCCGCACTGTGTCACCGCTCAGCAGAAGATTCTCAAATCTGATTTGGCCCTGTGATTAAAGGCGGCTCAGCAGGCCCAGGCACGTTTGGCTGATTTTCACATCCATGCCATCATTACCCCTTTCTACCTTTCTACCTTTTTTTCTCCTCGCAATCACTTTTTGATGTTTACGAGTCAATAAAAGCCAGTTCCATCAAGAGAGAAAAAAAAAGAAATCGGTTTAATCAGAATGCCAGAGCTGCAGTAATCTGGAATGTTTACAAGGTGAGCTGTGCTGCTTAGACGATAAGTTAAGGTCGAGCGCCGCTGCGGCTGTCGCAATAAATACGTTCGTATCTCGTTGTTTAGTTGCAGGCGAGTTGTAGAAACGCTCCAATAATCCTGCTGTGAAATCTATAATACATTCCTGCAAACAGGCTGCGCGTGTGTGTGTGTTGAAGGCATGTCTCTCTGGACATTATTGAGGGCATGTTGGAAATGGGCAATCTTAAAGTCATCCCGCTTGTGTGTAACGTGGCGAAAACAACAATGGCAGAGATACACAAGGTGGAGAAGGTGTCTGGGAGACAACAGGTTGGTGGTTCGATTACGTGTTCTTCCCAGGACAATGTCCAAGTGTCCCTGATAAGGACGTTAGGCTTACAACTTGACTTGGGGGTGTCTTACTGAGCAGCAACCACCCTTACTCTCCAAGAATAGGATTCAAATAAAAGGTAAACGTCGTGAAACCATTAGCAACATCAGACGTTGGATAAACAATGGAGTTACACATTAGGTTTGATTAGACTGAAAAATCATGCTCGTCTCCAAAGTCACAAATTTACGGACTTTGACATTATAAACTTATACAGCAAAGACATGGCAATGATATGCCAAGAAATAATCAAAGAGGTCCAGTAAATCTCTGCTAACGTCCTCCTGGTGTCACGAAGGAGGAGCAGAAAATGCAGTAATAAATTACATTCTTGCTGCAACAGGATCAATAAGAACTCTCTGTATTAATTGGAAGTACATAAACATGACCAACAGAGCGGCAGTCACCGGCCCTCAGAGTAATGGCTGCTGCGCATGCTGAGGAGCCACGGGAATACAGAAAACATGTGTAAAAGGTTTGAATATGAGCTCAGCGCGAAGCTGTGCTGCATATTTACAAATCTGATGTGGTGACGACCTCCCTCACTAAATTATGCCTGTGTTCATTAGCGGCTCCCCATTAGGCACATGGTTTAATGGAAGAAATGTTATTAAATCCAAACAAATCAAATTGACAATCTAATTTTCATTAGTTTCTCCATTTGCTAAAAGCCATGCCACAAAAAAAGAAGAAAAAAGACCCAGGAGTCAGCTTGGTGAAAATTTGACCAATAATTTCATTTGTTCAAAGATTTTAACCCGCACAGGGTGAATAGCATTGTATCAAAGGCAATATGGACCTCTAAGGGAAATGGGTTAAATGGGCGGGCAAACAATGGCCCGTGGGCCACACGAGGCACACCGGGCATGGCATTCTAGCTCAGGGAACCAGTTTCAAATCAGAACCAAGACCACGGGCAATTGCCCGCTACATGATGTACACCAAATGCATTTGACCTTTGCTGAAGCCAAATTAAGGATTCCCCAAATGGGATGAGCAGACCCCCATAAACTCTGGCCCCACCGGCCCCCTTCAGCTGACAAGTCGGCCCACACCTGGTTTGGGGCCATATGGAACAAGAGCGATAATTCAGGGCAGAGAAGGAATCACATTTACTGAAACAACCATCACGGGAGAGGATTATTTTATGTATAATTCCATCAACACAGATCAAATGGTGTGACCTCGACTTCGGCATTAATAATGATAGTAATGGTGATGCGGCAATTATGTTAATATTGTCTGCTGTGGAGCATCGTCGCGTTTTACAACCGGCCTCCTGTAAAGACAGCTGAGCATGGCTGGTTTGCAAACCTTGAGCAAATGAAAATAAAAATCTATATTCACTCACTACCCGCATTATTTATGTTGTGTGGCTAGATGTGGGTGCAACCGCATTGCAGTTTACTCATTCATTAGCCAGGAGGCGCCGGAAAGGATCGGGAATGCGCTCTTGCTCCAGGCATGGCTTTGATTGCTCCCCCAAAATCTCAGGAGGCAGAGGGGATGATTACGCAAATTCTCACATGACACACACACACACGCACACACACACACAGCTGTTTTGGTGGAGACACCGCAGAGCAGCGATTACTGAGCTGTCCCGGCTGAGGTGCTTCTGCTGTGCCTGCAGCATGAACCTCGTCTGAAACTGGAGATCCATTTTGAGGCCAAACCTAGCAAATAAGCAGAGGCAGTGAAAACCTCATGACACAGCCCATGCCTGAGATTGGAGGTTCAGTGCCCCACTTCTAAAGCAGTGTGTCCTTGAGCAAGGCAGCGAGACGATTACTGTTCCCCGATGCCTCGCTCAGCGGACGCGTACTGCTCGGAAAACGAGGACGAGCCTCAAGATAAATTGAGTGTCTCAAAAAAGTCCTGCGATCTTTTCCTGTGAGAGGAAGAGTAGATGAAGAGGATCTTTAGAAAGCCTAAGAAAGAAGATCTTGATGACGAAAGCAAGTCATGAAGAACCTTTTGCTAAATCATGCACAGCGGCTACCAGCTGGAAGCCTATGAGCTATTACTAACTGGAATCCTGCTAACTGATGTCATCCACATACTACCTCTTCATGAACCTCCACTGTGCTTTTAACACATGGATGGAATCCATGCATCTAGAATTCGGTGTTCTCAGTGTCATCACTTTGGCCTTTTTGACTGATGGGGACGCTAACAAATGCTAAATGAGCCCGTGGCTCCCTCCACACTGAGCCGTTGCTGTCAACTTCGATAGCCAGATGAAATAAGACAGCAGCCTGTAGTCCAGTCCAGTCACAGCAACCCAACAACTGACAAGGTGGAGCCCCATAATAGAACGATCGCATCATGTAATGAGGAGACCCGCTGCGCTGTCTCCTCAACTTTAGAGGAGGAGGAACCCACTGCTGAAAGCTCAGCAGGTCGTCCTCCTCCTTGCTGCTGCAGCCGCACGCTCCCTGTCTGTCTGCTGCCATAACCGCGCACGTTGCTGAATATTTATTTCCTCCTCTCTGCATGGGAGGAAGGCGAGGAAGACCTCTCCACCGTTAACAATAGCTGAAGACATGTTGTTTTCCGGGGGCTTAGTTTTACCTCCTTTAGGTTGGACATTAACGTCATATACCATGGAGGCGAGGGCAAACTGTCAGCGATAATGTGTTATATCCGATGGCATATGGTTCAGTGTGTTGGTTTCTAACCATGTGCGCCACCAAATATGCTGATTTACTCACAAATTTTTGATATATTACACTGTCAAGGAGTGTTTTTGTTTACAATATGCTGAGTTACAGAAAACATATCTCCCAGGCAAAAAGGGGAAATGGCGATGTCTGTTTATACTCACATTTACAAAACAAAGGACCACTGTATGTGGTGGTTGTGTCCATGAGTCAGGAGTGAATGGATTCATCTCTAAGCTGTCAGATACTTCTTTTTCAAAATCACAATTAAACTGAATTTCTGTAATTTATATAACTGATAAATAACATTATGATTTTCAAGTCATTTGTAAATCCATATCATGAATGTTAAGGGATTACTACCTGAATATTTGGATTTGGAGTCAAATGACCAAGAAACAAAACCAACAAGCGTAAATTCCAGACAATAGAGCGCGTCTGACTATAAGCTGTAGGTTTTCATGTTGCAACATTTCATGTTGTAACACTTTTGCGCTTCCTGATACACTGCCCCCCGGTGGCTGTCAGCTGGTATCTACAAATAAGCCGCAGGGTTCACAGTGCAAGAGAAAAGCTTATTGTCTGAATTTTACAGTAATTCCTTTTCAATCCTTTATATTGATTCTGTCAGAGCAAATGGAGACCCACTTACTCTCTAGTTCAAAAATATGGCTTCTAAATCTATTGTGCAGCGGTTTTGGCAGCTGACTGATATGGCTGAAGTTTAAATTTGGATATTATAGATAATTAATGCAGTATGTTTTGACTTGAATCACACTACTATTATTACAAGGTTCACATCGACATATGCCCCTCAATGGTAGCGGACCCAAGTAACACTCATTCAGAGGAATTGTTTGGGGGGCTGGGAGGGGAGTGGGGGGTTGTATGTACTGTAGTTGTGGGACCGACGCTGGCTTGCTGTCTGCCTCGCCCCCAAGGTGAAGAGGAGGCCAGCCAGCTGCCGCACTGATGAATAGGTGTCATGTCCAGGGGGCTGCGCTGTTCCACATAAGCTGCTTCCAGCCGCAGAAACAAGAGATAAGCCGCTGGCCTACAAGCAGGCGGGGAGCCAGTCAGAACTTCAGGCCTGCTGCAGGTGAGCTGGATGGATTAAGTGGATCGCCGCCCCCAAATGAAACAAAACAAAGGCTACGAACAACTTGAGAACAACAACAGCAAGACACAATAAGTCTGATTTACATGATTGCATATTTTAATTATATTAATCTACCCATGGGAATAATGAAATTGCACCCAAACATACCAGTTAACAGCAAATTAAGGACAAACCAATAATTAAAGGCAATCAAAAGCTTGGGGTTGATTTGACTGTTGGCTGAGGTGAGAGGCTAGAAAATGCTCTGAACAAACATTGCTCACAAGTTTGATGTTTTGTTATAATTTTGAAGAGACCCTTGGTTTTTGTTTCCCTCAATTCTTCCTTTAAAGCTTTTATTCAGCAAAGAGTGGCTCCGCTGCTCCTCCTTGTTGTGTCTTCAGTCATTCATTCCGCTCATTTGTTTTTGTGTTTTTTGTAGCTACTAATTTATTCTCGCGATTGTTTCTGCCTTTTTAAACATTTGTCTTGTCTTGATCACAGTCCCTTTCTTCCTCCCTCTCTCGCTCTCGGCTATCGCCGTCCCCGACACGCTGCGTAAAGTGCCCGATTTTCGGAGGGTTATTAGGATGACGAGGCAGAGCCTGAATGCATGTCAATCCCGATATTAAGGTAATTCATCACACTATTGATGCCTCATCCCGGCTATATTGCGTTAGCTATGCTATCACTCGTGTGCCGCCTCTTAGTGTGTATTTGCATAAATTGGCTGTGTATTTGTGCCTGTGTATGTGTGTGAGTTTGCGAATGTGTGTGAATGCACATAAAGGCTTGGAGGCTAATATTGCTTCATAACAGACAATTTTCCATGCCACATTAGGCCTCTCTCCGCCTCCCTCCTCTCTTCTCTTCCCCTCCTCTTCTCCTCTCTGCCCGGCCGAATAATAAACCAATCCAAGGCAGCGCGGGCACAGACGGCAGCTGTGGCTGTTTGTTCAGCCACAGCTAATCGATAGAGGCCGCTGCATATTTTCTTCTCGACTCTGGCCAGTCGTACGGATTCCATCGATCCGGCCTCGACAGAACATCTCAAAATTTACACGGGCTCGCGCCCCGCCGGCCATCGCCAAGGGTAAGCTGCCTCCTCACAAGCCTCCCAGACTGACAGAAAAGAAAAGAGAAAAATCACCTGACCTCCGCGACTCAGCAGCGCGTGGTGGTCACGTTCTAGTGTTCCCGGGTGTCAGCTTGGGGGCGAGGGAGAGAGGGAACATAGGAGGAAGACACAGGAGAGTTGGACCACTGTGTGTGTGTGTGTAGAAGCAATAATAATACAGGCAATCACTACTGTCATGAGCCAATTTGTATCCGTTCTAACCCTAAGCATTTTCTTTGTTTCTCTTTCTTTGTTTATTTTCCATTTGCAAGGTTTCTCAATTTGACACGCTATTGTGTTTCTGACCAAGAGTCGAGAAATTTGAGAGATGAGAAATCTGCCAATTTTGATTGAAAACATTGACGACCACATTGTAAGTTAGAAAAGAAACTTCCTTTTTTTTTGCTTTGAATCAGGATTTTCTCCCTGCAGATTCTAATCAACACAGTCGGGAGATATTCCAAAATACACTCTGAGCAGGTTTACGAGTCCTTTCTAGCAAAACAGAGTGACATCAGGAGGGTCCATTTTGTCCTTTTTAATCCAGAGGGAGCCTCAGCCTCAGCACTGGATCCCACGCTTATTATTTGGGGCTGCACACAACTGCAAAATGGAATTTCTCAACAATCAGCTGGTGGGAAAGTGATTCTGCGTTGGTCCCGAGGCAACATGACACACAGAGATTTTCAAGGAGACCCTCTTTGTCCAACACTGACACCTTCCATTGTCTACTCTGAGCTCTGCAGGTGTGATGCTTGGCATCACGATCCGGTAAATACAACCGTCCTCTCAGGGCTGCTCTCTGTTTATCTCAAAGCCCTGTTGGCTTTTGGCCCTTTTAGACAGCGGGAGGCGCTGCGGTGGGAGCTCAGTGACTCTCTGTGGTCCAGGACCTGCTGTCAGAGACCTTCCCATGAAGTTATTAAAGTTAGATCACACTGATAAAAGGTTGTCCTCTAACTCAACCTCTCTGCTGCTCTTCCCAGAGACAAAGAGCTTATTTTTAGCATGGTAACACACACACACACGCTACAATGCTAACACCGCGGCAAGAAAAAAAGGTGCTCGCAATGATAAAGTCTCGGTCCTCATAGGTCTCTCAGAGGAGAGCTTAGTATTCTTCCTCGCTCCTCTCTCATTCCACACTTACAAAAATAGAAGTGAGGAAATACTGCCCAGAAACGTCAAATGTTCCGAAAATCCAAAACATTTTCGAAAAACCAGATACAAGACACAACAGCAAACATGTTACCGGACCATCTCGACTCTGAGCTCTCCAACATCATCCACATCCTTCTTAAGTCGCCAAATTGGAATTAATTCTCTATGAAAAGGTTGTGGACCAAATGCAGGAGCTGGTGTTGCTCATCATGACGGATTTGTTTTGAAACGCCAGATCTCAGTTTCATTTGCATCTGTGCCTCACAGTTAATGAGCTGTTGTCTCCCATATAAATTGGTTTTATTATTTGGAGCATTATGAGGCGAGCGGGTCTGGATTTGGACCAAAACATCGCAGATTATTCCTCTGGCAGGTTGGACCATATTTCACTGGAAATTGTGATGGTAAATTAGTTTTCTGAGATTTCCTCACAACACAAAGTGACAAACGAGGCTGTGAAACGGAGCCTTGTTAGCGAAGGTAGTTACGGGCTTTGTAAATCTGAGGGAGCTCATAGGTTGAAACAGATTTTCTTTGTCTCGCAAACGGGAAGAGAATCACATCAGGACCGAAAACAAAACTGCACGGCTCAGAATGTTCTGGCGGCGCTGATGGATACTCAACCTGACCGCAAATCAACAAACATGCAGCAGAAGTGCTTTCAGCTTAAATTGGGAAACAGGTTTGGATGGGGAAACACGACATGCCAACTGCAAAATGATGGGAAGGGTTGGAGTGCTTTTAGACGAAAACATAACCTGAGTGGATTAGATGTGTGCATCTCCACCACTCCATCAGATCAGGGGGTTGTTTGTGTGATCCAGCAGTCTTTGCATGTTGGGCGGGGCGGCAAACCTCATTACAATGTATAATTGACTTTCCCACAAACACACAGGTCAAACTCACCAACACATTACATGCACGCACGCACGCACACACACACACACACACAAAACATTTGGGGTGTGAGTATTTTCGGTCTGGACCTGCAGTGGCTCATTATGACACATTACGCCATAAACTACATGAATACAGATTAGCCATGCAACCAATTACTGGAGCCTTTCTCAGGAAATCTGCATTCTATGACATTTGGGGAGAGGGGGTGGCGGGAGTGGTGGGGTTCAGGTGGGCAGCCATAGAAATTGAACAGGATTAATGAATTGCATTAAGTCCTGTAGTAGTTATCTCTAGATTGACCTGACAACATTGTGCAGCCTGGGTGCCAAAAAAAGCTAAAATGAAACAACAACAACAGACAAGACCCTCTTTTGCATTGCCAGTGTCTACTACACCTTCTTAACGTAATGTCTGCCAAAATCTCTGGAAAGTCTTTGATTTGATTGAAATCCTGATAACTGACAGACATCACGAGACTCGTAATTTTCCGTCTGACAAAAATATTGCAAAAAGAAAGTATGTGAATTATCCCTGTGACCTAAAGTCTGCTAATTTGATAACTAAGGGAGTCGAAATATGGAGAATAGAATTCTTTGATTCTTTGGAATCCTCAATTTTGATTGAAATTGTTTTCCTGCGCACAACCTTTCCCTTGTTCAGAGGACCTGTAGGCCGTTAAAAGGGGACCAGCTCAAGCATACAGGAAGAAGGGAATCTGCTGTTTTTGACAGATTTGTTTGTGCTAAACAATTGGCATAACCACAGAATGTATAGGCCATGTAGAAAAACTGCATTTCCCTTTGTCTCATTAGCCAATGGGTAATCATTGACCTCCCCGCAAATCACGGTGAACAAAGTAAAATTCACATCTTCTCCTCCAATATTAATCTTCATCCATTTTTTCCCTTCTTCCTCTCTTCCCCTCTCGTTCTCCTTGGCTCCGACCGTCTCATACATCTTTAAAGCAGCATCAATCCGTTCCCCTCTCCCCTGTTCCAGGTATTGATTCATGGCGTTAGATTCATAAAGATGATTGATTCTGGCACTTAACTCCCCCTGGGAAAACTATTTAGCCCCTAACTGTCGGCAAATCAAAATGAAATATGAATTATGTATATCAAAACTTAAAGATGAGTGCCAACATTACAACCAGGCAGGGCCATCATATTAATATAGAAATAAAAATGTATGTCTTTCTGGCGGCTACGATATCGTTTCAATGAGACCACAGTGCCTGAGAGGACATCAGGAGGACACTTGGCGTGGCGACCGCGGAAGTTACGAAAGATTGACAGCGCAAGTGCGTGTATTAACTGTACAAAATGTCCTTCCCAGTGAATTGTTGCCCTGGCAGGTAGGGGACTCCACCTAGCTGATGCATGCAAAACTGCTCCTTTTTTGGTGAGTAAACGTTCTCAAATGGGCTGAACTCAAACTGAGCAGCAGGAGGTTGGAACACTTTATCAACAGGAGTTGTGCCAGGAGTGAAATCGAGATCTGATGATGAGAGATAGAACTGCTGCAGCAATGGAGACGTGGTAGGTCACAAAGCGAGTCGCGACACGACCCTCCACACTAAACTAGAGGAACACACGCACACAGACACGCACACACACACACACACACAGTCACACACCCACGTACGCAGGCACACACACATATAGATCCATTGATCTATTCTGATCTATATACACACAAATATGTTCACATACACAAACCCACAAATATATTCACACACATATACCCACCAACATACAGTATATACACAGACATATACTCATACATACATCATACAAAAACATACAGACACGAGGATGGATGGATGGATAGATGGATAGATAGCTGTGTGTCTGTACATATAGATGCGCACATGGAGATGGAGATAGAAATGTAGAAATAGAGGTATAGATACAGTAGATTACCCTGTGTCGTTGAGCAAGGCACTGTACCTCAAATGGCGCCTATATTTCTCACTGGGCTGCCCACAGCTCTTCCAATAACGAGATGGTGGATCAAGAGTAGACACGCGGTTTCCCTCCGGATTTATAAAATAAATCCATATCAAATATTTGCCCAAATCCGATGACGGATTATGAAAAGGAACACTCGGTGTCTGAGGTTTCAAACGTGGTTATGTAGAACGGACGCTGGTGAACCATGCAGCTCTGGTGTCGCTGTGTTCCTGACTTGACAGACGACATCGCAGATGCCAGTGATCTGGCAGCAGCCTTCTCCGCCGAGACAGGGCAGTGACATGGCATTTACATCAATCATTCGTCGCCATCACAAAAACGCTGCCATCGACTGTAAATAGTTGCCGGACATTTTCAAAATGAAATTCTCTGGTATCATTGTGTCGTCGCAGAATAAAACTGGGAAGAAAATCCCCTCATCACCAACTCTTTTCTTCATACATGAAGATAATCTCTTATTTATACATAGGCCATAAATACACCCTCAGTCCACACCCACAACGGCTCCATTACACACACACACACATTCATACACACCCCAGCATGGTGAGTGAGAGGGTCATTATTAGTGTATCTACAATCACAGTGGTAGTCCTCTTGTCCTCTCATGGCTCAAAAATAGACAGCTCCAGCAGAGCCAGCAGATTTATGGCTGCACAGAGGAATGCTGCCACCTCCACTGTCTGAATCACATCTGTATCTTTGACCAACAGTTACATGCCCCTCCAGCCCTCTAGGACACAAACATTGCACACATGGAGAACAATAGCTGTTACAAAAAGATAGTTCCACTGTTGATGTGACATACCTGGAGCGGGGCGCCCATCAGAGGCGACCTTTGGTAGGAATTACTGGTCATTAGGCAGGGCGCACCGGCATGAAGAGTCATTAAAAGCGTTTGTTTGGCGGGACGTAGGAGCACCATGTCAACATTATCGGAAGGTGGGACGATCAGAGGGAAAGCGCCGAGCAACATGCTGGGCTGATCGCGCCGAGGTGTTGTTTACCGTGTCATGAAATCCTGACGAGAAATTAATGTTGCTCAAGCGCAATGTCTGAGAAATAGTCTTGGGACGGGCCTGCAAAGCAGAAGTGTGTGTGTCTGCTTGTGTGTATCAGGGTGTCAGGATTTAAATGTCTAACGGGAGAAATTTACTCAATTAATGGTGGATTTACAGCAGGGATTTTTACGTCGGTGTAGCCTGGGTGTTTTTTCCCCTGCTCCTTTGGCTATTGACTGACGGCGCGGATGGCCGCCAAGGTTTCGGGGAAGCTGAGTGGACAGCCACTAATGAGGATCGGCTGCCATGTTCTCTGGTGCCAAGTTGGCTTTGCATGTATGTGTGTGTGTTTGTGTTTGTGTGTGGGCAAGTGTGTGTGGAAAACAGTGGAGTGCATCAGCTTTATAGGTAGCATTTTTACACAGTGGGTTCTTTTTATGACACCTCGCTTTTTCAGCAGAGATGAGGGGGTCTTTGAGATACGAAATTATTGGGAACACATTGTCCCCTGTCACCTTTGTTTTTAAACTGGTGACTGATATTTCGGCATCTGAGCCAGCAAAGCCTGTAACTCGCAGGGGCGGCGACGTGTTTACAAGTATTTCCATTAGTAGTTTTTTTTATCGCGGGTCGTGGAGCGGCAGTATACGCGGACACGCTTGAGGGGAATGCGCTGCGAGACGACCCGTTATCGCGCCTCTGCTTCTCCTGTAAAAAGGATGAGAGTTGACTACAGTGGTGAGAAAAGGCGGCCAAGTATCGACCCGGCTGCCAAGCTCGCCCGATGGCCAGTAGGCAGCAGTGTGCCACACTAAACAGATTCCTCCTGGCACCAATCGCGGAAATTGAGCGTTAGATTGACAGCTGAATCCTCCATTTGATTTTGGATGTGTGGCTTTACTAAAGATACTGTCAAATTATTGCACTAGTTATTCAATCTGTAACATTTCAATTAGCATTTTGCATGTGGCTTCAGATTAAAAACTATTTCTATCAGTTCAGACAGGTTTTTGTCTAGATGTGCAGAAATTGAGCGTTAATTGTCGTCCAAAACTATCCTCTCCTTTCACAGAAAACACCCATAATAAAAGATTATGACATTATCTCGTTACACGGGCGTGGATACAGTGCCCAACACGTGTGATCGCCTCAGTCTGCTCCACGACATTGCGCTGTCAGATCCACTGTACATCCAGCTGCCAGCAATCATTTCTGGCCCTGTTAATGGGCCTTAAATACACTCTGGCATGCAGTCATCAAAACTGTGGCATCATGTGACAGTACCACACACACACGCACGCACGCACAAACACACGTGCATATGCGCACACCACCACAGGGCAGCTGGCAGGGTAGAAAAGGAGCAGATATTTGGGTCATTACTTAGCTAAGCTCTTGCATTCTTTGATTCTGTTTCAGCTTTCCTGGTTCATTTCTTTCCATCTTCCAGCAAGGGGGCTAGGAAGGCGCACACACAGCATCTTAGCGCAGTACCTGTCGATAAGGTCTTGTCGATAAATGCAGCATTTATCGACAAGACTTGCGTTTCACAATACTAAGTTATGGTGCTACAAGAAATTCAGCATCTCGAAAACAATTTCAGACACGTGAGGCTGTTTTTGGAAGTGATGTGATGAGTTTCCCTCATTCCAATGGAAGAATTGTTGAAGTGTGTTGAGGTGAAAACCCAAAAAGTCAGGCGCTTTCACACTTGCTTTTCTGCTAATTGAAGTCTCAGGAACGCAAACCACGACACTTTTGATGGATCTACATGATGTACTTTGTCTTCTAATACCAAATTGAATTCTATGACAAACTTCGCTGTAGAACGACTGGCAAGTGGCAGAAAAACAAACTAGTTCTTCTGGCAAGAGCATGTGTTGCTGGGAAAAATCTGTGCCAACACTGGAAATAACGAAAGTTTTACCCTTGACTTGGGTACACATGAAATACATCCTGGAATTGAGCAAATAGAAATTAACACGTATAACTGTTAATCCGGCTCGACTACATCCGCAACAAATGATCAGTCACACGTCAACTCACCCTGGTAGCTGTAAAGATGATGATGTCTCATAAAAGTGGCAGTGATAAATTGGATGTGGCCCCGCTGATAAGCAGGGCAGTGCCTGGCTGATGAGGTGCTCATTTCGACTAATGAGTTTTATCAGTGCGGCTGACTCAGTGTGATTAGCGGTGCTAATAGACAAACAACTGTCCGGTTCTATGTACAACGGCAACATCAGCCAGTTCGTCTGAGGGCGCCAGGGAAGAGAAGGAGAAGTGACAGCTCATGACAATTTACAGCTGAGAAATTACGAGCCTTGGCTTCTTGTCGGGCGCATGAAAAGGAGACATCAGCCAGGACAGAGCATCGCTATGTGAGCGCTAACGCACTCGGGAGGTCACGATATTAACCAAGGTAAAAAGCAGAATGGACCATGGCTATGACGGTATATCCCCCATTTAAATGAGATTGATATTCTCAATTACTCCTAGTGGAGAGTCCTTTGTGCCTTTTACCAATCTCCCATTTTTGAAGAGGATCGGTCATGATCAAGGACATTTTGACATCATTTCGAGAGGAACAAGGAACAAGATCTTGATGACTGCTCCACCAGCTGAATCACCCTAATTACATGCCAGGCTGTGTGTGTGTGTGTGTGTGTGTCGTGTAGAAAGTGTGCTCGTCCACATGCTTCCCTGCATCAGGAAGAACAACCTCCCTACAGCTGTTTCTCCTGTCTTGCTCTCCTCTCTTCTCGTTCTCCGTTGAAAATCGAAACACCCCCATGCTGCGGCTAATACTAGGTACACATCAGCTGATGGAGAACGGGGGAGGCCTCATGTGAACACTGTCGTTTTCCTGTCTTGGTGCCATCTGCTGCTACCTTCGCATTCACAAGGGCAGCAAACTGAAGAAATATTTCAGAATAGTATGAAATCAAAAGATACAGCAGATGACAAGTCCTCCAGAGGACCGTGACGCTTTGGCTGAACCTGTGTGACGGTTTACCCCGCGGGGACTAGAAGAAAGGATGCCTCGGCTGTGTCCTTGTGAAAAACAATATCCTATATTTCACTGCTCATCAGCAGTGTCTTGACCTATGGACCAAACATTGTAGCTGACCTATGATGATTCACTGGAAGGTAAAAGGCCAAGTGGTAAAAATGATGAATATGTATAACCTGCGCAGTTCAGGAGGTACAATGGATGCGTAGAAGCTAGAGGGTTGCAAGTTCAAGCGCAGGCTTTCACTGGAGTGTTAACCACAGTGTCCTTGGGCAAAACGGCAAAGCCCCTCAACCCCTAACGCTCATATGCATGGACGCCATTTCCCACCAGATTAAGAAAATAGATGAGCACCCCAGTCTGGGATGAAGGCCCACAACAAACTGAGATATCTCGCCGACAACTCAACATACTGGTCCCAGTTACATAATGGACTGACAAAGAAACAACCAAGGGACACTTCATAAGATGCGCGATGTCCCAAATTCTGGCCAAAGATGACTGTCCCCGGCAGTCCTGTGCGGAGGAGCGTCTGAGTCAGCGCTGGCCGTGACGGCCCCCTCTGTGTCGTGTCCGCTGTTTTGGTCAACAAATGGGAGTTGGGACGGGCCAGTAACAAAAGACGGCTCTCATTACAGCCTGACGCCGCTTGTATTCAATGTCCTCATTTTCATCTGTTTTGAGCTCCCTGTGAGGCACCAGAGGGCGATTACCCTGCTCCCCACGGGAAACAGTGCCTCAAAATTAAACTTCACATTATTTCCTCTGCGGATTTGCCGGGTTGCAGAGTAAGAGCAAATGGCGGCACTGAGGGTCGTGATGCTGCCGCATTTTGAAATTATGACACCAAAGCTCTCCCATCCCTGGCCGCCTTCCCTCGACTTTATCACGCACATCGATTGAGACACGCTGACATTTGAAGACACACGGCAACGGCTTACAAAGCAACTCCGTGGCCGCCATTATCTCTTTTCCGGGCTAATTGGCTAAATAAGTCTTGGTCTCTTGGTGACAGCCAATGCCGCGTGAAGGGGAGTCTGCTGCTGACTGGGGTAATATGTCCGACTGACAGATGGACGCTACACACACACCTCCGCCCCCATCCAGACGCAGGCACACACAATCGTACGCTCACGTAACATATACACGAAACATGAAGGTGCCCTACATGCTGACTTACACCATCATTTAGGAGAGCGAGTCAGCACACACATAACAACTCCCACACACACAGATAGCTACTGTACACACGCGCACGCTCACACAAACAAAAGAGTTTGGAGCCATGCGGCGAGCAGCTGTGATGTTGGGGGGGAAGACAAACTGAAGCAGATGTTGCGTCCAATATCTGGAGCAGCTCTGCCTCTGCACATCAGGACCATCTCATTTATTCTTTTTGTATTTGATGTCACAACTTCCATCTGCAGCCAGTTTGTGGTGACCATGTTTGCATCGTTCTTCATTAGCGTGGCTACAAACAGCACACACCCGCACACACACACACACACCGGCGCAATACCAATGACCCAAGGCAACAAACTCCATGAATAGAATGCCAACGTAAAGTTGACGTACTATGTTTCAGGACCATCTCATTTATTCTTTTTTCATCTGATGTTACAACTTCCATCTGCGGCCAATTTGTGGTGACCACGTTTGCATCGTTCTTCATCTGCAAACTGCACACTGCACCCCCCACACACACACACATGGCGATACAACACCAATGACCTGTGACACCACACTCCTCGTACAGAAAGTCATCATAAAGTTGGCGTGTTATGTTTTCATTCACTTTTACTAGAAAATTGGTACATAAATTTCAGTTGCAGTGTTTGATGAGTCATTGGTGTTTGGTACCACAAGCGCACGCTACTATCGAAATGCGTGTGTGTTATATACAGTACATTTGTGGTCTATCACACACTCCTTGCAATGAGCGAGAGTGTATAGGTGTGCCTGTGCCTAATGTTTTGACATTTGTAGGTTTAGATATTGAACATCAGACTCCTTCCGACACAGACCTCCTCAACAACCTGTGTGTATATGTTGGAAAGAGAGAGAGAGTGAGAGAGACTGTGATTGTGTCAAAGGGCCGGCAAGATAGAAACGATGAGAGCAGCAACCTAGCAGCCAGAGAGGACTATTCCGCCTGAGCCCTGACTGCCTGGCTGCTGGTTGATGCAGTGATTGGATTACCAGCTGACCGCCCGGCCCACGAATATCAGCTCCAGCGCTTATACGGTAATTAGAATTTCATCTCAGTCACTCCATCACGAGCCGGGGCTCCGAGGCAGACTCTGGAGTCAGATAAGAGGACAACAGGTTTCCATTATACCGCATGTCAAACACCCAGATTATCTGCTCATATCAGCCCCGTGCGCTTTGGCACGGACGACACACACACACACACACACACTCATACATACAGATGCACACATGCTGTTTTCGGTACTAAAACTGAAGACTGAGGAAATTATCATTAATATCCATCTTATTGACCAAGGCAAAAGGTTAATTTGTACTAATCAAATCAAATCCAACACGTTTGTACCAAAGAATCACAGAGAATGTTTGCAGGGCCCCTGCAGGCAGATATTACTACTGGTTGTTTCGTTCTGAGGATGATCTATGACAAGATCACAGATGGCTCTCATGTAAAGACAGTTGCAGAGACTGTGGACATGTAGCAATACTCACATTACCGCACTCAGATGGCCACAAAGTAGCTATTTTCTGCATCTCTGATACATCAAGTAATAATGAACATAATAAACCTGAATATGTTTTTAAGATGGTGAAATAAATGTTAACTGCTCAATTCAACAGTCTTAATAAAGTAATTATGAAGAGCTATAACTGCTCTGCTGCCGCAGTTGTTGATGGCACCTGGCCTCCCATTGCGATGGCAACTAATAGGACCTATTAAGATTCAAGGCTGAGATAGAGTGGGACACCTCCAAGAGGACAGACGAGACACTCAACACGATTGGGGGACATTTTCCCCATGCCTGATCTTCACATGTGAAGCACTCCTGTTCTTAGTGCAAACGTGTGTGTGTGTGTGTGTGTGTGTGTTTTGAAAACAACGACTGAGTCGGAATGCATAACCAGGCCTGTTGTCTTCCCAGGCCTGAGTGCGAGTCCATATACTGTAGATGTATGCATACTCCTTTTTTTTTATTCAGTGTGTGTGCGTGTGTGTGGGTGTGCAGCAGCATGTGCCACCACATCAATGGTGACAATAGAGCAATTGCATGTGTGTGGTTTTAAATTGAAAGCAATAGGTGGGCACAGCATGAGATGAAATGGCTAATGAGCGTTCGCCGAAGGTGGAAAAAATATAAGAACAATAAAAATGTGTTTTTCTTCTAACACAGATAAATAGTGTCAATTTTCACGTAGAATCGCCTGATGGACTCGCTTTAGCTGCCATTTTAACGCGATCCGCTATTGATTGCTGGAGTAACGTTGATCCAGTGCGAGCACATTTATTGTGATTACATACACATTTCAAATTATTGGCTGAAAGTGGCATTTCTCTGAGGCAGTCGGGGGATATTTATTTTAATTGCTCTGGCAGCGAGAGCCCCGGCCTCTGATTTAAGTACCTGCTGCTTCCATAAATGAATTACAGGACACATTAGTAATATAAATGTACAAATAATGTCAGACTGGCACTAAACGCTTCACTTCAGCCCCACGGGGTCCTCAGAGGTCGAGAGAGTTCGAGCCCGCAGTGCAGTGAAGAGCATCGAGTCACGTGCTTATTCTGTGCGCTTTATTTTTCCGTACCTGGTAAATGAGCTGCGACCTCCTTCGTTGCTAAAGAGATGTTGTGTTCACTGCTAATTATTGTGGCATTCATCTCAGCCTTTTTCATACGTTGGTGCCACAAGCAGAAGGTCTGCAACCATCGGCTGCATTGTTCATGGGGCTGCTGAGACTGCTACCAGACGGCAAAAAAAGAAAAAACAAACAAACTGCAAAGCATGCATATTACAAATTTAGAAATTCTGTCGCCTGAACTGAGAAGCATGATGTTTTGTGTTTAGGGGACGGAAAGCTGTGTGTGCGTGTAACATTGTGACCCTTACCACTAACTTTGGATAGAAATTACCAAACAGGAAATACCAAAGATACTGGTTATTGAGTCTTCTTTCAGATTTCAGGCTCTTTTCTTTCTTTTTTTTTTTCTTTTTTTCATAAACTTCATTAGTCCTGAAGGATATACCGTGACCTTATTTTTCTCCTCTTGAAGGACGCTTAACACTCTCATGGTTAAACCAGCTATTTTCTTGTTGCTGATTTTTTTTTCTCTTTGCATTTGATGCCTTTCTACCCCCCAAGTGGCTCTTTGCTCATAACATTCATGAATTCTTAAATAACTAGGGAAACCTTTATGGAGAATAAAACACTCTGGAACAATGACACAGTGTGGGCGAGTAGCAGCAGCCAGTCACGAATGTAAAAGACAAAAAATACACTGGAGCAACCGCACACACACGCACGCATGCACGCCTCTCGCTGGGCATGAACATTCCACTGTCTGGCTTTATGACTAGGTGACTGAAAAGTCTATCTATGAAAGGTGGGCAGAAATAGTAGACAGTGCCGTCTTAATGGAATTAAAGAAATCACCTCTGACATTGATTTGATCGGTGTGCATGAGGCATCTGTGGTTCGAGTCATCTCGACTTCCTAGCGCTCAGCTTGTCGCCTCGATCTAGGAGCAGTGCTCACTGTAATTATTTCCCTATATGTGATGGAAAAACACACACCCTAACAAATGGGAAGTCAGGAGCACGCAGGTGCACACGCACACACACACACACACACACACCTACGTACATCCCTCCCTCTCTGTCTCTCTCTCTCCTCTCTCTCTAGCTCTTCCTCCATCACCTTCCCTACATCTCCCTCTCTCTCCCCCTCTGTATTCTTCGCCTGCTCTCTATTCCTCTGTCTCCCTATCCCCCACCGCTCTCTCTTCCTCCCTCCCTCTCGCTCCCCCCTCTCTCTCTCCATCCATCCCTCCCTCTCCCACTTTCCATCAACCCCACCCCTCTCTTTCTCCCTCCCTATCTCGCTCCCTCCCTCCCAATACAAAAGCACTATTTCAGTTAAGAGAATGACCTGGCACTGATGGAGATAAATTTGGGTTTGGACTTGTGGTTCTTTTACTGTTACACATCTTTTGGCATTGTGACTCAAGCTCGGCAAAGTCAAAGATGACTGGAATGTGGAGCGTCAATGTCAATGTGAAACCGACATCATTTCTCCACCGTGCGAACCTTTACTGTGTGTGTGTACAGTGTGTGCAGATTGTTTTCTTTGATCCGTCTCGGAATGCAGTCGATATCCCAATACTCCATGATGTGAGGAGAATGGGATGATTTCTGCACATCACAATGCAGCCGTCTACTATGTTAAGAGCCCCTTCAAGTCTCCGCATTAAGAAGGACAAAAAACAACTTTTGTTCCCCATGACATGTAAACATATTCTACTGTGTGATTTTTGAAGATACATAGGAGGCGGCCTTGCTCAAGAGCACCTCGGCAGTGCCCTGGAGGTGGAGCTGGCCCCCTCCAGCCACCATTCCACCTCTGATTCCACCAGTTTGAGTGGTATGGCGTGAGAGAGAGAGAGAGTTAGAGTGGGAGGAAGTGAAGGGGGTGGGGTGTAAAAATAAACTGCATCTTTGGTTCTTCCACATCAAGATCAATAATGAATAAGCCTGTAACGGTGCACTCTATTCGTACCGAACCGTACCGAAAAGACCTTCGGTACGGTACAGTGCTGTACCGAACGAATACAGTCCGTTTATTTGTTTTTATATGCAGCAATCACAGACCTAGAGACGCGCTGCGCCTGTTCTGTACCTGTCACATGTGGCTACTTAATATTCATTATTTAGTAAGAAACTCTTTCCTGATTCGTGCTCTTGTGACCATGTGGAGGTGACGTTGCACGGCGAACCAATCAGTCGAGCCTTTCCTGCACTCTTCACAACAGTATTGCGAGGTCCACGCGTC
>OMPJ01040501.1:27833-37902 GCA_900312935.1 Carapus acus
TGGCACCCTGTGCGCTGTCATTACCGCGGCCCCACTTGCAGATAACGTCCACTCTAATCTGATCCTGCGCGCACATCCATTATTCAGACACATATCAGCCTGTCAGTGGCTAAAGGGAGGTCAGCAACTAAGATAAGTGGGAGCTCCATTAGTGTGTGGGTGGGCCCGAGTAGGAACCCAAGTGTATGTGTGTGTGTGTGTGTGTGTGTGTTGTCTTAGAAAACCTTAATGCAGAGTGAGACTAGCACTTGTTTGTTCCCGCCTCTCACCTATGATCCCACCATGCATCTCTTCCATCCACTCGTCACATTCAACTAACTCAATCAATCAATTCATTTACACACCCCCACACACACACTCACTCAAACACACACACACACAAACACGACAACAACTGCATTGCTCCGCCATGCACCTGGGCTGTCACCGTCTGTCTATTCATCAGCCCGGAACTTTTTTGTGATTACAGCATGAATCTATGTCGTGATGCGCAGGGATTAAATTCGTTCACACCTGATTCTAGGTAAAACACATTAAATAAAATCGCTCAGGATCAAAGTTTGTGAAAATGAAAGGGAGCCCTTACCTCTCTGCTTCCTGAGGGCCAGACCGACGCTTCCACGCCACTGTAAACAGAGGAAAATTGGAAATTGTGACAAAATTGCGGGCAAAACGCGTGCGGCACACAGTAAATTTCAATCCACAAACAAAGCAAGTTGGGCTGTCAAACTGTTTTTCGATCTCAGCTTCTCTAAAATCACAATCGGTCACATTTTGATTTGTTGTGTTCACCATCCCATTATCTCATTGCATCCTGTTTAACGCCTGCATGCTGACAGCTCCAAGGAAAAGCTAAAGACACCAGCTTGTTTTGCTGTTTCGCACTGTCGCTGCACCTTTACCTTGCAGACGTCACCACCTCCATCGTAACTACGCGTAATTGGAAGCGAGCGTGAATAAACAGGCCTCCCCATAACATCAGCCACAGCGTAACAACATTATTATGGAAATGTGGGGTTCAAAGCTGCCAAACTGATGAATCAGCGCAGAGAATCACCAGTCACACAGAGCCAAACTGTGAGACTGTTGGCTCGCCGTCATCTCAAGGTCCACAATTCTGATGGAAATGTTTTAATTAGGGTGGTTGACGGAAAGAAAAGAGAAGAAGAATGTGACGGGCAGAGAAAGTGTAGAGTCACGCGCCGTGTTGACTATTTACGCCGAGTCATCGCGTCCATTCGTGGCACGTCCTCTCCCAGTCTTACATCTCTCACAAAAGAAGTCGCGAAACTTCCCGGCAAACGAAATCTCCCTAACAGTCGCGGCGGCGGCTGACAAATGAGCGTCATCAGCGCCGAGGTTATGAATGGAGGCCAACAACGGCGAGATGAATTGCAGAGACGAGTTTTGATTTATCAAACGTCTGGCAGACGACTTTAACACGGTCACTGCGATGAGTGTGCGTGTGTGGGGTGGGGAGGGTAATTCTGACGGATGGAGACAGAGTTTCAGGAGCACGAGGGGAGAACAAAGATGCTTAAGGAGAGAGGGACAAAGACAGCGAGGGCGAGAGAGCGGGGAGAGGTCGCGGTGAAGACTGCGGATCCACCGTACCTTGCTCCTCCCCTGCCGATCTTAGTCTCCGTTACCCCCCGCTAACCTGTAAGGTTGACACAAAGGACACGGTCGTCTCTGACTGTCTCTTTCTCTGTCTCCGTCTCTACGCACTTCCCTACGCCACTACTTCCTACTCCCTTTCCACTCTTGCCCCTTTCCCCCCCGCCTCCTTTCCCTCCCGTTTCCTTCCCCCGAGGTTATTGCGGCGAAAATCTCATCAGACAGTGCAGATTATCAAAAGCCGTCTCTGGCTGTCTGGCTCTGAAAGAAATTGGACTACTTTGGAGTTTAAAAGGCAGGCAGCTACTTTGATCTCCACACAGCATCGCTAATATCACACAGGTCACACTGCGGTGCATGTGTGTGTGCGTGTGTGTGTGTGAATATACGCGTCTGTGTGTAGTTGTGTGTGTGTTGTGAAGGTTTCCTCTCCAGGGATGGGGATTTGAAAAATGAAATTACAGTCGAGATACCACAAGCAAAGGTGAGCATTGGGCCTGGAGTATTTCCTGGTGGGATGCGGGATTAGGATTAAGGCGCCCGGCGAGGACGGGAGGGAGGGCGACAGGGCTGCCTGGAGGCAATGGAAACGTCGAGGTGGCGATCTGTCAAAACAGGGATCGCATTTCCCCGGCATCCGTCTCTGCGGCAGGAAAAGCTACTTTTGTGGAGTTTGTCGGCCACCTCGCTGCCTGCTGACCCGCGTGATGAGCTCGCAACATTTCAATCAAGCACAAGGACCGACGCTCCACGCCGCTCGGCCTGAGGCGGACTCGCGCTCGCACTACTGTCGACTTTTCAATTATCTCACAAGTAGCAGCGGTGTTATTATTATTTCATCTGCACCGTAGTTCAACCGTTGTTGTTGCATATTGTGTTTTTCTGCTGTCGGGCTTTGATACGTTCCACGTCTCTCCTCCTTGGGCAGCTCGGTAAGATATTGTGCGAGGCGGCTGTAATTCTGAGAGGTGGCATATCTTTCATTTGTACGATACGCAATGTCTATGTGTTTTCTTAGTTGTGGCACAGATGTGCAGTTAGTTCGGTCTCACATCAGAAAGTGCCGAATCGCTTGTGAATAATTCATTGAAATTGACTTAATAGACAGTTCCGTGTACATACATTATTGAAAATGAATGCTGCGCTCCTGCGGCCAGGCTGCAGTTAATGGCGTTTATGATATAGACAATTCGCTACGTCTACATTAATCTTCTGAATGTGATGTATAATCACAACAGAGGTAAAGTCAGCGTCGTTAAATCTGAAGGTCTAGTGGAGGCCAGCCATTAAATATGTTGATTAGAAATAACTCTGACACATAAAGAGTGGATGTTGGTGCGCATGGTGTTGGATGGTTGACAAGAATGTGACGTAGTTCATACAGAGCTAGAGTGCAATCATGTAAAACAAACAACCAGCCAAACAAACAGACAAACAAACAAACAAAGTAACATCCTTATGAGCTCTCAATGAACACTGAAGAGTTTGGCTGCAGACGTTGAGGTGCCCCTCTGAAGGCAGATTGAACTGATTTTAGTTCCTATAACATTTACCAACACTCCCTGAGGGACAGTTGGCGACACCATCAAACCGCACTGCTCATTATCGCCTCAGCATCGCCGTTAAGCAAGTGGCCATCATACTTATCTCCTCTGCTCTCCGCCGTCCCCTCTAATAACACGCCCGCGATGCAGCATCCACAAAACGCAGAGACAAAAAAAAAAGAAAATATTCCTTCGGCCCTTTTGGCAGGGCGGAGTTCAATCAGGCTCTAAAGCGAAATGATGCAAGCGTGCAGCCTGGATTAAAGGAGGAGGCTAATAGGCTGTTATTGTGTTGGCTTCCTTTTAAAGGTTGTTGCTATATGGGCTAATGGCTCGCGGCGAGGAGACACTTAATGCTGATGACGGCGATAAGTTTGGAGTATAAGTAAAGAAGTAAATTAAAGAAGTGCTGATACATGAGCAACTTTAGCATTTGGTGCAGAAGTTGAGTGGAGCCGCTAACACACTCAAAGTATACAATGTCTTGGACTTTGACTGACTCTCACACACACACACACATGCACACACTAGAACAATTATACGGACCAATACATGGTGGACATTACTGGGGACTATCACCAGTTTCGCCCTCAGGGGGTTAAATCTACCATCACAAAGGACAGAAAACTCACAAAGGTCAGACAGCTGACAAGATGGTAACCATCATCGCCTAATTTAAGAATAATCAAAGCCAGAGGGGACGACATTAACTATTCCACCAGCTTGTTTTTTTTTGTTTCTTGTTTTTTCCCCCCAAGCCCTCCAGTTGTGCTTTTTGATGATAACACACCACGGCACTGCACATTTCCTGGTAAACAATGAAACTATAATTAAAAATACTTGCACACAATGATGCTGTAATTATGTTTGTTTCACACGGCCTTTAATCAGTTCTGTCATTGTTCTCCTGCAGCTGCGTGCCGTGATGGAGACAATGCTTGTGAGAGAACACGGGAATAAGTGCTTCCCTCAAGCTTTAAGCGAAGGTTTATACGAGGAATGTTCAGAGATAGAAGGCGCCGGAAAATCATCAAGAGTAGAGAGAGGACGACTTCCTTTAGGCGATTAAAAAAAAAAAGACAACATGTATTGAAATAAGATAATCTGACACTCTGAATAAAAGAACCTATATATCATTACCTCCACCCCCACCCCCAACAGCGACCATTCAGCAAAAATCACCCCTGTGTGACAACATTCTTACAAGTGACACCACCAAATACTCCAGGAATGTTTGCTCATTTTCTCAGGTCGGGTAATAGAAGGAATATAAAAAGAAAAAAGAGAGAAATGAGACGTGGGGAAGTTTATGCCATGGCCTCCCCCCCATGAATACATAAAGGGTAAATACAGTAAATCCCGTTAAAGGCAATTTGAGTGTGACAGGTTGGGTAGAGAGGCGAGGCCTCACTATTGTTGTCCTGTCACAGCGGCACCTCATTACATCTCCCCACATCCTCATAACACCTTCAGATGATTATCTGCACCGGGCAAGTCGCAGCAACAACAACACACAACAGGTTCTAAATCAAGAAGTCGGGCTCGTAATGCTGTCGGCAGCAACAAACAGATTTGCAGATGTTTTACATCGGCTCAAAACCTAAACAGGATAATGCCATTCATTTATGAAGATTAGATTCGGCCTGCTTTCTTTTATCGTTTTGGAGGGGATTTGTTCAATCTATCAAACCTGAATTGGGAACACTTTAACTCCCATTGCCCGCTTGCATTACATTTTTCTGATTCCTGTGTCCTAACGTCTTCACCGGAAATGGCGACGTAAAGTCAGAGTCATCTTTATCCCAACTACTGTTGTTGCCAAAATAAATGAATGGGCACGGCAAGCGGTTCTGAAATACTCAGTGATTAGGTGCCGTTTCATCATTATTAACGCATAGAAATAGTCATTATCGGCGCAAGCAGCCTGACATGGCAGTCAGTCGTCCAGGAAACATCAGCATGGGTCAATTTGTCATCAGGAAATGATGATGATCAGCGTAATTATTACTATTATCTCACTTACTGAATCCTGAGCTCAGCGGCTCCTCATGGTGGGCAGAAGCAGTGCAGTTTTGACGGCGTTGCAAGGGGAAATTTGCTCAAAGTTGGGAGGCGGCAAAGGTGGCAGTGCCTTGCCCAAGGTCACTAATTTGATAAATTTCCACTTATATGTTCAGCCATGACATAAATAGAGTTCTGGTTATTCCTTTGGTGGTCATAAAGGAGTTTCTTTCACTTTCTGCTGTACATTTCTAGTTTTGTGTTTACAAGTTCTACTTCTTTGTTTTTCCATCGTTGTGCTGCACTTCCCTGTCGACGATGTTTGGCCCCGTTTCCCCAAAAAAAAACAAAAGGAAAAGAAAAAAGAAAGAAAAGGGACAGCGTTCTCATTGGTCAGGAACAGCTGCAAGAGGAACAAACTATCTTTTTTTGTTTTTTCTATTGTTGTTGTTTCTAGCCCTCCATTATTGTTGTATATTGTATCATGACACGTCGTTGTGCATTACTGTTTAATCCTCTTTCGAGCGTAATGCATCCCAGAAGGACAAACACGGCGACTGCGGAGAAAAAACAAGTCGGTTAAATACCAAGGCGGACCAAATGAGTTGCCTCGGCCTTTTTGGTTGTATCCCCCTGGCAGGAAATGGCGCTACATTTCCTCCAAATGAACCACGGTGTCATTTAAGTGTGCAGAACAAACAGCGCAATGCTACAGGCGTACATTAATGTGTCTGCTGGAGTAAATGTTACAGGCGGTGCAATGTTTCATGGGTTGTTGTGTCAGTGTGTGTGTGTGTGGTGGGATGTGGGTGTGGGGTGTGTGTGTGTGGGGGGGGTAGATTTTACAGCCCTTCTCTTCATACTTCTGTAACCTTTATCGTCCTTTCTCCATCTATTCCTCCATCCCTTGCTGTTTCCCCTGCCCGTACTTGAAAACTTTCCCTCTCTCTCTCCCTCTCTCCCTCTCTCCGTCCCTTCCTGACTCCCCCCATCCAGCCCTCCTCCTCCTCCTCCACAGCCGTTTCCGTCCTCCTCACCCCTCCACTCTCCCTTTTCCTTGTCATTTGGTATCTCTTAATGCGGCTTGAGTGGATAAACCGTGCGCTTGCATAAGCTAATGGGCTGTTGCTGCCGATAAGTGCCGCGGCCCTTTCACCTCCTCCGCACTTGCATTCCTCTCCCCACGTCTGCCCCCCTTCTCTCTTGTCGCATCGAGCAAAACCCAACACACCCCCACCCAGTCCGCCTGCTGCAGCGACCCAACAGCAAACGTCTACCAGCTAAATCCATCATCTGTTCATCCCTCAATCAATCCATTCATTCAATCCATCCATTCTCTGCATGGGCTTTGCCTATTCAGGCCGGCTGAAGCCAATCCTGGCCTTCCAGAGGACGGGTACTCGGGGGTACCTTTGCCCAGCTTTCCCATGGCCACCACTAAATCCAGCAGGCCGGTGCCAGTGTTTATGAAGGTGTGTGATATGGTGCATTTTTGTAAAGTGGTTTGGGGGGTGGGGGCTCTGTGGGGTTGTGGTCTGTGTGTGTGTGTGTGTGTGTGCGCGCGCACGTGTGTGTGTCCGGGTAACTGGTGCATGCTATAGGAGTGTGTGAGAGCATCCATGCATGCCTCAGTCTGTCAAATGCTGGGATGTGTGTGTGTGTGTGTTTGTGTGTGTCCACAGATGCACGTGTGTGTGTGTGTGTTTGCGATCCTGTGGATGTGTGTGTGTTTGCGATCCTGTGGATGCATGTGTGCATGCAAGCATGTGTGTGTGTGTTTGTCAGATTGACTGTGTTGATTTCTACTATCCTCTCCTCATGAATCATTCAAGGCTCTCCAAATAGCAAACTCACTCTATGGCCAGTCCTCCCCTAAGATTTAAATCATTCGCTCGCTCTCTCTTTCTCTCCCTCTCTTGCAAGTGGCCTGAGCCACTTTCTCCATCAGATTGATTTGGATGAGGCCAGGATGGAAGCAGCTATCAGACCGAGATGCTCTGCCTCAACTTGATTGGCACTGGTAAACCAAATGGCCGCGGTGATTGAGGAGAAGCCCGAGACACACACAAACACACACGCACATCATGCACGCACACGCCCACACAAACGCCCACGGAGCATATGTCATCAATCTTCAGATTCGCCATTTAGCTTGCTTTATAGTTCACACACTGACCAGCAGAATGATCCATTTCTAAACCACGGAGCAGGCGCGGCGTGATTGAGCTTCCAGTCATCCTGTACCAACTGCAAACGTCTTGTGAATTAATGCGGCAGAAACTAAAGCCATCTGACCTTTTCCTTCACTTATTCTGCAATAACAAATGTCACCATGCACGGATTAAATATGGTTAAACGTCATCGGTTCTGTGGCGAAGTTCTCCAGCGTGAAATCAGCAACGTGCTCTGTAGAGGAGACCCTGGTTTTCTGCGGCTAGTTCAACAAAGTTCACATAAGCGTGTCGGCCAGGACACCACTTTCAGCCGAATCCTCAGAGCTTTGAAGAAAGAGGAGGCCAGTATGCGTGTGATTCTATTCATTTCTCTTCCTTTTAAGGTGACTGTTCTGTGGTTCTAAACACAGGAAATGATAAATATTTGCTGAATAAACAATTATTATTGATCAAATCACTCAGCTCAGAGTTAGTCAAACATAAACAACATGAGCACTGATACAGAGAAAATAATATATGAACAGTCACAAATCCCTTGTGATTAAAATAACACACTGCTCAATGGTATGCTAAATAACTGTGGTGATAGCAACCGATTTGCTGTAGGTGAGCAAGCAAGGTGTGACCACTAGCCTAGCCTAGCACAAACAGCTACAGCATGGCAAACACTCAACACACACACACATACGGCCCACATGTCCGCCACCGCAGCCACACACGTCCAACAATCCAACACCCACCCAGACATTACTTACATTGTTCGCTCGCGCACAGACCATCTCTATCACACGGGCAGACGACCTGCTGAGCACTCCTCACTCTTGCTTGCTCACTGCAGCCAAATCACACCTGTGTGGCAGGTGCGGTGATTAAATAATGACACATAGAGGGCGCTGTTTGCACCTCAATGATCTATAACACATAATGAACTCAAACACAATATCAGTGATCCAACACATCTATTAATGGCAAATAGGATCAAAATGTTGTGGAAGTCCCTCACAGAAGTCTCATCTCAACAAACTCAAGTTCAGTGGCCAGAAGCAAATTACATCATCGTTTCAGTAATCTGGAAATCATTTGTGCCACATTAAGTTGTAGAACAAGATGTTTGGAGGCCGGCTAGGCGAAAAAAAAACACTATTTATGGGCTCGATTGCACAATAATGAAAGTGCAACGTGCATGTTGACGTGCTGACTGCTTTGCTAATGAGAAGTGGCTCTGCACGATGCGAGGGAGGCGCCGGGTCGACATTCCTCCACGCACCCAGGCGAGCAGAGCGGGAAAGAGGCTCGACGCCTCTTGTTTGCACAAAAACACAGATTGCCACTGCGTGTTTCCTCTTCAAAGTCACACACACTCAAAAAATGAAAGTGGGCGCTCACCATCGGCCACGAACAATAATTTAAAAGCGTTTGTGACCTGTCAGGCACTAGCAAATAACAATGCCTCAATAATACAACCACCAAAAAAAAAAAAAAAAAAAGGAAACCTTGACACCATGGGTACCCCAGAATGGTCAGGGAGACGGGTAGGGGGGCTTGGGGGTCATTACCAAGCTGGCCGATGTCACATGGTGACCCTCCTCCTGCTGGTGGATGTGTTTTCTTTCTTTCTTTCCTTTTTTTCGATTTTTTGCAGGCGGTGGTCGAGGTGAGTTTCAAAGCATGTCAGAGGTCAGGGGTGAAACAGACGCCATAAATACTGCTGACGGGCCATCAGGGAGCAGGAGGAGCAGAGGGAAGGAGGAGGCTGAGACGAATGGGTTACATCCACTGGGGGAGGCATTGAGGAATAGTTTCAACTTCTAGAGAGGATGGAGCAGTTAGACGAGGGGAGGGGACTTTGGTCCCTGTGTCTAATGGGCTGTGGCACATCTCCATGTTTAGCCCGTCACCGAAAACAGGAAAGGACACAGACGGCCCGGAGAGAGAGAGAGAGAGAGAGAGAAGAGGAGAGAGAGAGAGAGAGAGAGGGAGAGAGAGAGAGAGAGAGAGAGAGAGAGAGAGAGAGAGAGAGAGAGAGAGAGAGCACAGGGAATACTTAGAAAACGTTTCAATGAGGCTTTCATTCATCTCCTATAAGACAAGAATTCAGTCTCTGCCTCACCAACCTGGGGAGGGATTGGGAATTGATGCCTTGCTCAATGGAAGCTCAGCGCTGCTTTTAAGGGAGCCCAGAATTAAACCAGTAGCTTTCTTATTAATGACTATTACCTTTTCCAAATCCTTGTTTTATATGTGGATGTTTAACTTCCCTTGTTGACACCACAATTGCTTGCAACATGATCCTATGATGTCCAGAACTGAATTACAGTCTTATTCATTTCGAATTAAAGAAATTTCTCCACTTAACTACACTGTTCATCTATCTACACAAACATCACAGGAACCTTTTTTTTTTTTTTTTTTTTTTTTGGTGACGACCAATAACCATTAGTTACAATCTGAGAAGAGGTGAGTCCTCCATCAAACCACCCTTTCAATCTTCACTCACAGACTGAATCAATGCCAATTTGTCCTGTTTGGCAGAAGCCCTCACTTTCTCTCCTCTCTCTAGCTCTCTCTCTCTCTCTCACACACACACACACACACACAATGGAGGCTATGCATCTGTGGAATAAAAAGTTTCACCAAAGGTCTTCTTAAAATATAGTCCCAATTAATTACAAAAACATTAAAGGCCTCTCATCAACCGTCGCTGCACGATGAGCAACAGTGCTAAAATAACCC
>OMPJ01040506.1:0-11462 GCA_900312935.1 Carapus acus
AGTATTTTATGCTATTGATTTCATATTTGCAATGGCAACCATAATGGCTCCACTACAGCAAGTAAGATATTTAGCTTAGAACAAGCTTTGCTCAAGCTTAAGGGTGATTCAAATTTATTCATTCATTCATTCATTCATTCATTCATTCATTTTAATTTAATTTAATTTAATTTAATTTAATTTAATTTAATTTAATTTAATTTAATTTAATTTAATTTGATTTGATTTGATTTGATTTAATTTAAACATATATTGTTTATCTTGCCTTAACTTGGCGAAACGACCCAAATCACATCCTCACTAATGATTCCCCAGTCGACACACTCAGCCAAGCCTGACTGTCCATCCTCGTCTCTTTTGTCCTCATCTCCACTGTCACAACAATTGACATTAATGGCAGCTAATGGTTTCTCCAGCTGCGTGGCTGGTGTTTACTAGCCTGTGGCTCTTTTGATAATATGCCACTTTTGACTCATGTCGGTGTCAAATGAAAACATCAACGATGAGCAAAGTTGTTTAGAGAGCATCAGTGTAGATGTTTTAACTTCTGGTGCGTGTGTCACCCTGTGTAGACTTCAGGGCATAGTCTGAAAACTATAATAACATGTATACATTGACCAATGAATAAAAGGATTGCGTGCCTAAGTGAGGGCCGCTCCGCCGTGTTATTGTTCCGACGTATCAAGCGCCCACTCAATTAGCGTTTTTCTGAGAATTAATGGAACAGCACAAACACAGACATGCATTCTCATTACTTGCGTGTCCCACGGCCCCGTGCTGGTCTCCACACGTGTGTTGCCCGCTGCACTTGTCGTCGTTAGAGTAATGAAATCAATACACCATCAATATTCAAGCCCATTGTAATCATGAGGAAATGAGACAGGTGGTCTGTGCCTCTTTATCGTCTGCACCATTAGTTGCGTTCAATCAATGTTCACAGGTCATTACCCACCATATAGACTTTCAGCCAACGACGCCTGAAAACATAACATATCGGAAAGGTTCTCCAAATAATTACACACTGCAGGGTTTACATTTATGTTGAATGATGGCACGCAATGTGCACTAATGACACACGTTACAGATTCGGGCTTTGCGTTTCATTCTGCCATCTGCTGCAGCTAAAACATCTAGATCACAAAGTTGTAGGATTTTTCCTGATTTTGCTTTCCAAACCAGTACTTTTGTATTTCTAATGTTTCCATTTTTATATGCCATTGGGATCCTTTTGGTTCTTTTCCTTAGATTGCTTACGTCCTCAAGGATGTTGGTACACAAAGCTCTGCGTTGTGTGTACTGCACACCTTTTATATTCTACTGATTTGATAATAGAAATAAGCTGCACAATGGCTAATGAATCGTTGTAGTATCTTATTATTAGAGATGTCGAATAATATCGGCCCACCGATATTATCGGCCCGATATTAGCATAAAAATGAAATATCGGTATCGGATTTTTTTGCTTTAAAACCAATAAAATAAAAACCGATAAAAATAAAATAATGCTTGCGTTACACTGAAATAGTGCCTATGCGCTCCTGAAGCGTTTGCCGGCGCACATATCGGTATCGACTGTTATCGGTGTCGGTAAATTGAGAGTTGGACAATATCGGCATATCGGATATCGGCAAAAAAGCCAATATCGGACATCCCTAAACGCAAGCATTATTGTATTTTTATCGGTTTTTATTTTATCGGTTTTAAAGCAAAAAAATCTGATATCGATATTGCATATTTATGCTGATATTGGGTTAGGGTTAGGTCTCTACTTACTGTACATCCTCAAGGATGTTGGTACACAAAGCTTTGCGTTGTGTGTATTGTACACCTTTTATATTCTACTGATTTGATAAAAGAAATAAGCTGCACAATAGCGAATGAATCGTTGTAGTATCTTATTATACCTTTTGAATCTGGAAATGTACTAAGATATGTACTTGTACAAGCATATACACGCTGAAGATTGTCTGATTTCAATCCTGTCTGTTATTTCTGTTACTTTTAGAGATGCATCTCCTGATATTCGCACGCTGAATTCATGGATATAAATAGACACATTGTTAGTACATTTATATTTGTCTGCCGAAGCCATTCACAGTTGACCTCTGGCCCTCCATAAGCAATGGTGCACCCGCGGCCCATCAGCGGGCAGCAGAATTTGAATAAGCGTCATCTGCTGCGGTCGTCTATCGCCGAGCTAACAAATGGCTTATCAGGGGTCATTGATCCTCTTCATGCCGGGGGCTGTGATGGGACGTTTTAGAGCACAGAGAGGGGGGGAAAGCAGCAAAAGTCCCCTGCAGTCTCTGGACTGTTATGAATGGGGGTGAGGACGGCAGTCAATACGCAGCACATACAGTACATAGATCCAAGCATGAGGATATAAACACACACTCATTTGTGACCCCACTTTAGTGATAGATTGTCGTTTGTTTCAGGCACTTTCCTCACTTGTAGCCAGAAAAGCAGTATTGAAGTATTTAAATCCTTCTGCCTCATACAGTAGTACCTTTACATACGAGCATCTTAATATTTGACTTTTTTGATGCGAATTGTCTTGCGGTCCATATTTACTGTATGTTCTGGATGTGAGCGGAAATCTGAGGTACTAGTTGTGCTTGGAGACACCAGCGCTAGTTGGCGCTAACACTGGTACACGCTATCTATGACGGCTCGCACTGTCTATGACTGCTTGAAACTACAAGAAAAGGGAAGTTCAGGATTGGTAGAATCATTCAAGGCTCGTCATGGGTGGTTCTAGAACTTGAACAAGAGAACCAACATCCAGTTGGTGGTGAGGCATGGAGAAGCATCTAGTGCGGACGTCAAGGCATTGGAGGGGTATGTCACACATATGGCGGTAGATGTAGGGAGGAAGGATATGTTCACAACAAGGGTTCAACTGGGACCAAACTGGACTATTCTGGAAAAAAATGGCTGGAACGTATTGCAATTGTTGTAGTTATTTTCAATGCGAGCAGACTACCTTGCAAGCTCGGTCACAGAATGCATTAATCTGGTTTCTCAAAGTATTATTGTACACAGCAGTGGTTGTATTCTTTAAATCTTTAAATGTAAATCTGTGAAATGTCTTCAGTAAGATTCTTGGAGAGTGTGCAAAGTGACCATGCACCGTTAATCTGAGTGACAGGTGACAGTCTCAGACCACAATCTGGCTGAGTTTGAGTCGTCAGATGGAATGGTGCTGTGGTAAAGAGAGCTGTCTGTTCTCTGCAGGCACGCTGGCATGTAATAAGGGAGCGGCGGCCATGTCTGCCCAGCCGTCGGGATGTCCCGTCAATACCTCCCCGTCAGCCAGCGGGACATAGAAACATTTCTATCACAAAAGACAATGGAATCCATAGATCCCAGGCTCCTCCTAAAGGGCTCCTCAGCTGCCACGTCCATATAAACGCGACGTATTCACACCTAAGTCGAGGTATTTCACATTCCCTTGCTAAAGTCCGGAGGACGGCGGGGAGACTGACTCACTTGAGTGGAGTGATGCAGAAAAAAAATACCATGAAAAGATATTTATTCACGCATCTTCCTCCATAGCGATGATTGGAAATCCATGAAGTCCTGGCAGCCTGGCTTTGAAATGTAATTTGTAAAGGTTTTCGTCACAGTTTGATGGGAGGCACCAGTGGGAGACTCGCCTTTCTTCCCTTCTTCTCTCTCTGTTGCTCCGCTTTGCCTCTTCTCCATTTATCTAGATTCTTCAGTATTTCTTAGTGTGTATCAGGGGGATTACACATGTTCTGAGAGGAGGCATATTTATTTGGAGTTACTCTGAGCCATATACTCGGTATAGTGGCGACAACAAAGATGTCACAATGGAGATGTTTTGTCAAGGTGCAATTATTTTTATTTAACAGCCTGTGAAGCACACAGGCCTTCTCAATTGTGGAATTCTCAAGACATGGCAAGAGGTTAGTACTCGGTAGAAACACACAAACATTTAGAAAATGACTACAATCAATCACACTATAATTCATCTAATAATAAAGAAAAATGTATTGATTTCTTTTGCAAAAAAAAAATGGCTGCTAGTTACATAGCGGCCTAGTGTTGCAGGCGACTACATGTGTCACTGCCCAGTGCCAGAGATTGATCATCATTGCCAGGAGCAAACCATCATAACGTCCACCCAAACCACCACATCACACTTCAACCAAACCCCCAACAGCGTCCTGGTGCTGTGGCGGCAGATATGGGACAGTCAAATAAATCACTTGGCTTCTATACCATGAAATGACATTTTATACACCTGGCTCCAGTACTTGATTCCTCCAATTAGTTTGCAATGCAGCCTTCCAACTAGGAACCCCAAGAGGTCAGCCCGGGGTCCTACAATCTTCTCTCGTTTGTTACTGCATTTCTATAATTATCAGGCTGTCAAATATTCCCACACCTTGAGATACTGTATGTTTGAAAATGAGAGTTTGCGAATGAAAGCACGTCATCTCAGTAGTTCCTCTCAGCCTGACACACATTTTTCTCTTGGTTGTCATTGTTTTGATTGGCACTGATCACCAAACGCAGCAAGAATGGGCCAGTATAATCACTCCTGTAATGCATTTTATCTATAGGTTAGCGAAAATCACAGAGAAGGGTCCGGACGCCTCCCTGCCTCCCCAGATATTTCCCTTCTGACAGCTTTCCTCACGCGACATTAGCGTTTTTCTCTCCGGATGCAGCCAGTCGCACCTGTCAAACTCTGCTGTCAGCTCAGCTGTTGTATTGCGAAGGGCAAACTTTGCACTGCAAACTCCCCGTAGTATTCCCATTCTTTGTGGTATGTTAAATCTTAAATGTCTCCTCCCATGCCATCAGCGTTGACATTTTGCAGAGCTGATGGACAACAGCTGTGCCTCCAGAAACACAATTTTCCTACGGCTCACTAACTGCAGCATTATAGTTTGTTTACGTGTGCATGGAAATATCAGAGGAGTTTGTGTTTATAAGAGATCCTATAGAGTAATGCGCATCTTTCCACATCTCTAGAGAGAAAATTATTGGCTGATGATTGCTCAGTGTCTAGAAATGCCACCTGGTTGGCCCAGAAGGCTGCTTGGTGGTCTTTTGTCTGTCTTCTTTCATGGGTCCACACTGTATTCCGTCTGTGTTCCTAATTGTCCATTCCGCCCCGCGTGAAGTCGCGTGTCTTTGTACACCAATTAATGGGAGAAACCAGGAACCGAAGTCTGTGGCAGATTTAATTGTGTTGGGTCCAGTGCCATTTTTAGTAAGCTGTCCTACCTTTTTCTCTGCATAAAGCTTTTGCACTCATTGACTTTCTGTCAGACAGCTCCCCTGGGTACATAATCAGTCTTCGAGGAAAGCCCCTTTTCCCTCTAGAGAACCAAGAAAGTGGAATGCTGTTTTACACAGCGTGTGTGTTACATCATCCCATTAAAATAAGACAGATGTTTGGATCTGCGGACTGGTTTACGAACCACGCAGATATGGGCTGGTGGGGGGGAAAAAAAACAAAAAGGTTTGTCCTCAGAGTGTGGACGTTTTGGGTTTTAATTAGAGATGGGCCGATATTATCGGCCCACCGATATTATCATAGCATAAAAATGTAATATCATTATCGGATTTTTTTGCTTTAAAACCGATAAAATAAAAACCGATAAAAATACAGTAATGCTTGCATTACACCGAAATAGTGCCTATGCGCTCCTGAAGCGTTTACCGGCGCACATATCGGTATCCGTAAATTGAGAGTTGGACAATATCGGCATATCGGATATCGGCAAAAAAGCCAATATCGGACATCCCTAGTTTTAATGTGTTTATTTCCTCTGCCTCCACTGATTACAGAGTGGATCCTTTGCCGCATCATTACTGATCTGACCTCTTGTAACTCTTAACTGGATCAGTGTTTTGGCTCTTGTGGTGAATCCTACCTGAGGGTTTCCCAGGCAGCCGTCTTGTGCGGTCCACACTCGGGGCACAGCTGTTGCCATGATGAGGCTGATGCAGACTAAGCTTTGTCTGTTAAATGGCAGGATGTTTAACTTGGCTGCCTGACAAACCCACATCGAGTCCTCTGACTGTTGTTAAGACAGATTGGCAAATGTCCACTTTCTGTTCGTAAGGTCTTCGCCCAGCACAGATTAGTTTCTCACAGGTGTTGTACACATATCGTGTTTGGCGATTGTGAAATGTCAACCTGATGGTTTCTGTTGGAATAATTCTTATTAACGTCAGGATTCATACGCCGTATTTTTCGACATTTGTTTTCATTTTTCACAGTTGTGCTACCCAGCTCGTGTTGCCTCTGGCTGTTATACTGCAACATTCGATTTTATACAGTTGATGTTATCACAACGGTGGTGTGGAATGGTCCGGGTGAGAGAGGGTGAGCAGGTCAGGTGTAAATGAAGGAGGAATGAGATTGCTTCTTATGGTGTGTGCATGCACGTGCGTATGGGGTCCGGTCCCACTGAGGCCCACTAGCAGCCTGACCTTTTCCGTGGCCGCTGCGGAAGCAAAGGGTGCCTTAATTACGGCTTCAAGAAGCGCCCTCGTCCAGGGGACGCGGCAAAGCCCCCAACGCCCACACAACGTGCACTCCATAGGTCGATGGAACACACCGAGGCAATTCGTGACACAAAGGTCACTTGTTCCCGGTGCATTGACCTACATTTGAGCGCGGCAGATTGACAAACTATCAGATGGTTTCTCAGCAGCTCGAAACGTGTCGGTATGTGTGTGCTGCATGTCTGAGTGGAGTCTCTGTCTGTATGTCTGACTTCTGACTTTCTACCCACAATCTTATGCCCCTGTTGGAGACTTTGGATTGTGAATTTGCTACATTTTTGGCAGGCTTTACGATATATCCTACTTGAAAACCAACAACAGCTCAATTTTTGAATCTGTGTCTCAATGCCAGCCACATACAGATAAAGTGCACTTAACTCCCAGAAAGTGTATGACAAAGTGTTTTCTTTTCTTTTTTTCAAAATGAGGGAAGATGTATAAAGGTTGTCTAGGAAACAGAGGGAGTAGCTCACCATGTTCTGTCTCGCTCTCTCTCTCTCTCACTGTCTGTCTGTCCGTCTGTCTATCTGTCATGACTTCGATCCATGTATCTCTGCCATTTGCTGCTTTGACCACCTTCTCTTCATCATGTTTTTCACAAAACCCTTTTCTGTGGCATGTGGTTTCTTTGTCAGAAAACTCCTTTTGAAGCCCTTTAAACCCCTCATCAATTGCTTCCGGCTGCGAGGGCACCCAAAAAGCGGTGCTGGTGCACGGCTCCGTCCTGAGGGACGGCCGCTGTGTGTCTGACCTGCAGCTAATTGGGTTCCAAAAGAGCCCCAGGCTCCCAGGAGGTGAACGCCATCTTTTCTCGACGGTTAAAAGACACGGGTTGAGCTTGTATTCGCATAAACACGAAAAAACATTTCTAATTACCTTATTTGTCAGATTCAGCACCAGACTGTGACTTGCATGTGGAGATCTGTGTAAAAAAAAGAAAAAAGCAAAATAAATCAATGGATGACGTTAGTTGATACACTCTTTCATCTCGCTTTGTAGCCTGTTCGCCAGCCAGAGACCAGGGGGGCAACAAGTACACACCAATAACAGATACACACGCACACACACACGCGCGCATACAAACAGGTGTGCAAGGGCAGAACGCAGTCACACCTCACATACTATATAGCAGAAGCCGCTTGTTTGCTTCTCTTTCTTGCGCAGCCTCTCGATTGCGTAGTTGCGTAGTTCCGACAGATCCTCAACAGATGTCGTGATCAGGGGGACAAATGGTGATGGCCAATAGAGAATAACTCTCTCCCTCTTTGTCTGGTGCTTTTTTTTTTTTGCATATCTAGTAATAGGTTGTCCTTTTAATGTTGGCATTGAGTTGTCAATTGTCTCATATGGATATTAAAATGTATCACTGTTTGGAAATCGACAATAGGTCAGAGTTAGAGTGTCCGATAATATCGGCCCACCGATATTATCGACCCGATATTAGCATAAAAATGTAATATGGGTATCGGATTTTTTTTTTTTTGCTTTAAAACCCATAAAATAATGCTTGCGTTACACCGAAATAGTGCCTATGCGCTCCTGAAGCGTTTACCGGCGCACAGATGATGACCTCATCAAGCTGCGTCTCGAAGCGTATAAACAAGCGTGGATGGCTGCAGTAACAAACTTGCCCGCTCGGTTTCAACGTTTTGTCTGTGGTTTGTAATTATTTTATATAAGTGTGTCCTTCGGACGTTAAACTTGCGATTTGCAATGACTGCAAAGCGTCAGTTGTGCGAGGCGGTATATATCGGTACTGGAAATTTGAGAGTTGGACAATATCGGCATATCGGATATCGGCAAAAAAGCCAATATCGGACATCCTTAGTCAGAGTAAATCTTTGTTGGCAGAAAGAAGGAGAGATTAGTTGCATGAAAAAAGTCTTGCAGTCATCCTGGTGTAGATCTGAAAAGTTGCTGGTTTGCATGGGCAGCAGCAGCAGCCCACTGTTCCCTAAAAAAGATTTGTGTGTCATACAATATTAACGCAGTCGAAAATGTTTTCCCTGAACTTGAGCCATCTGTGATATTTCACTAAGCAGCACTCTCAATCAGGTTGCTGTGGAATTCTGAAGGGGTTAGTGTCTGGCTCAAGGGCACATGAGAGGGAGCCTGACATTGCAGGGGCATTGATTGCAGAAATTGAAGTTCTACCACACGTGATTAACAAAGGACACAAAAATCAGCATTTTCAAAGATCATGCACGTGTTCTTTGGCAACTGGACACAGTGTGACCAGGGCAGCTCGGAGCCAATTGATGAACCAATGTGAAAATCAATCTACTCAGGCTTGTTAGCGTCTTGATTATTCATTATTACTTCCACCGATGGGTAGACACTCCTCGTGTTCCGGAGAGAGCCTGTAAACGCACTTCCCACCGGACCGCCAGAGACACGAGGAGAATGATGATTGGACTCATTGATTCCAATGGGGCATCCCTATTACAATACAATACAATTACACACATTCACACCTGCAGACTGCCCATAACATTGACAAACCTCCTCCATCGGCTGCTTAGTCGCTCCTTTGAGGCAGCTGCAGATTGAATTCTTTGGTAAAGGGCGTGTTGATGGTCTGATGGTCAACTCGGAGCTCAACGACTGGGACAGCGAGAGGTATTTCTGCGGTCTGCAGCTCATCCAATGGGGGAGCTAAATAAGTAATGCACTTCCACAAACTGCAGTTGAGTTACTCCTGGGCAAAGACATTTAACCTTTCCTGTTCCATCGCAGCATCAGTAGCCCCACTGTGAAGGGATGTGGTATATACATATCTTAAGTGCTACGCACATTCTGTCAAGCTGATCCAGATAAATATTGTGTTAAAAAAGAATGAATAAAAAGGCCTGAGTTCAAAAACTGTACTGCTCTATGTATCCATTGTTGAATGACAACATGAAAATTGCAGTAATGGTCACATTTACATCACTGGCATGCCTCGTCTGTTTAATAATGAATGGAGGCTAATGTATATACGAGTAAATTACCTTTTAATGAAAGGCTGATGTCGGAAATGCTTTTCAGAATCACATCCAGATATTTTTTATCGATCCCAGAGGGGAATTGCCGTTACTGGTCAGGAATAGAAATGATAAAGAAGGGATGGAGAAACTAATAAAGTACACGGGTATAAATACTCTATGGCGCGCTATATCGGAATGATCGATATACATCCTCATTAAATCTGTTCATTCCCCTCATGTAACTTCTGCTGTAATTGATACATGATATGCTTTGGTAGCTGCGAATACATACAGTACATTTTAATTTGGTTGACTGTATGTTTGACTTTGCCTTTGCCTCTGTTCATCACTTGCGTGAATGTGTTTGAAATTGAAACTGCACAAGCAAGTTTTCTCACTAATTAAGTGAGTTGCATAGTTGTTTTTTTGTGTGTGTGTTTGTGTGAAGATGCGATTGTGTATCTGAACAATGCTGCTATTTGTCTTGCAGATGAAAACAGTGAGTGTGGCGCTGGTGCTGTGTCTCAACGTGGGTGTGGATCCTCCAGACGTGGTCAAGACGTCACCCTGTGCCCGGCTGGAGTGCTGGATAGGTGACTGACTGCACACAAAAACACTTACAGACGCACACGCAAACACACACAGATGTGAATCTGAATATGATGGACACACTAGAAAAGTAAAAGCAGGACACAGACTACTTTTTAGAGAAATGTCCAAAAGTTCATCGGTTGATTTGTGGCTGTGAGCACCATCTGCAGATTTTAGGTGAAGGTCTTGACATTTTCCTCTCTCCTTTGTCAACTGAAGCCTCAGACAGGTAGTTACCATGATGAGCGTGAATGACAAAGGAGAACTAATGTCACTTTTATCTCAGGAGATCGACAAGATGTAACTCGGCGAACTTGCAAAGGATGAAGAACCCCATTTAAAAGAGAGCACATTATGCGAGGCGCTGTTGAGATGATAATTATGTGAAATTTGTGTTGCAATATGTAAAAGAATCAGTACTCGCATGCACTTGCCAAACACTAATGGGACATGAGATCTTGTCTCATGAGGAGCAGCAGATCTTTCTGTTGATGGACTGTCAGGAACATGAGTTGTCTTCAGAGAGGAGAGATGGCTATTTACGGTGGGCTGGAGGAGGAAAACAGTGCTGAGATGTATCATAGACCAAGAATGTGCACGTCTCAATGTAACACCGCGTCGTTTTCTTGTATGAGCAGGAACATGTGTGCGCTTAGTCCTCTGTGACTCTGAGGTTCAGTAGTTGGTATCTCTACCTTTTGGTGGTAAACTTTGTCTGACCTCCATTCATGGGAAGGATTTGCTGCTTCTCGGTGCCAAACTTTCTCACAGTGTGAATCTCAGAACAGGTTTGATTCTTCCCCTGCAACAGACAAAAAAATCATATGGAACACTGTTATCCTAGTCCAATGGTCGGCTACCCAAATTTGTTGAAAGAGCCATATTGGACCAAAAAAGTAAAAAAAACAAACCTGTCTGGAGCCGCAAAAAAATTTAAAAGCCTTATATAAGCTTTATTAATGAATCAAATACTCATTCTTAATATTTCTACAGCATTGGAAAATGTTAAGAATCTGTGTGTCGCATTTTTTCACCCAGAAAAAACATATTAAAACAAAGAAATGACATTTTTCCCATTTTTATCCATTGTCACACATTTTCGAAAATGCTCCAGGGAGCCACTAGGGCGGCGCTAAAGAGCCGCGGGTTGCCGACCCCTGTCCTAGACTGCACTGAGGGTGATCTCTCTCCATACAAGGAGTTGTTTGTATCATTTGAGACACTGCACATCCTTTTCGTGTTGGAATATGTCTACGGATGTGTTTATTTGCTCGGAAATCACACCATTATTTACTTCTATTTCCGATTTGCCATTCAGACTCCCTACGCACAGAAACCTCTTGAACTGTGAGG
>OMPJ01040507.1:0-10179 GCA_900312935.1 Carapus acus
TGGCAGGTGGCCCGAAATGTGTCGGCCCGATAATCATCATCACTGGCGCTCAGCGGGACCACACGCGCGCGCGCACACTCATACACACTCACACACACAGGCACGCACGCACGCACGCACACACGCACACACACACTTTTCCCGCCTCAACTTTCTGCTGGGCGTGTGCGCGCGCGCTCGCTCTGCTTCTGCCTGATCAAAAGTTATTGATGAAAGCAAAATTGGAACTTCCCCTCCATGTCTCAATTTTTTTAAGCTCCTCCTCCTCCTCCAATCGGCCTCGGACCACTTTGGTCCCACTCTCCTCTGCGCTGTTTGTCTTTTTGACCCCTGTCGCCTCTCTTCTCCCACTCCTTCAATTGTCCTTTCTTCTGTCCTCTGTTCCTCTCCTCTCGTCTTTTCTTCGTTTCCTCCTTTTCAGGTTTCCGCCTCCCCATGACTCGTCTTCCTTTACAGCTGTCTGTTTTCCTCCCATCGTCCTTTTCTCTCCATCTTCCTACCTTCTTGTTCCTACCTCCTCCTTTCTACCTTCTTTTTTTTATCTGCTAGCCACCTCTGCACGCCTCCGCGTTTCTTACTTGCATCAGCCCTCCATTCTTCCCCTCCATCTTATCAACATCCCATCGATGATCCAGTCGTCTCTTGGCCTCCATGTTTTGCGTATACACTTAGAAAACACTTATTTCTATATACACTTACATACTCTTACTCCTCCCCTTCCTCTTCTCCTTCCCTCCCTCCATTCTCGCTTCTATTCTTGCCTCCCTCTCTCCGCTGCTTCCTTTATCCCCTGGTTGCTCTCCTGGGTGATCACATTTTGAGGCAAACGGTCCCACACAAAGAGACATGTAAGTGCACTAACTGGAGCTATTAAAGAACGATACAGATAAGGCTCTCTCCCTCTCTGCTGCACACACATACACACACAAACACACCTGGTCCAGTCACGGCCTGGCCATCTTTAATTAAATCTCCGAGGGGCATAAGGGAGCCATTGTGCGTGTGTGTGTGTATGTGTCTTATCTGAGGTACTACGCTGTCTGCTCGGTCAGACAGGCCGCGATGCTCGGAAACAGGACACACACTCCTGTCACCTGAAACTGCTCCACCCCAGCGTTCATCCCTCCACATTTTCACTTCGGCTGGACCTTAAAGTTCACACTCAGGGGACATGCACCTTTGATGCCTGGGAAAACACAGCATCCAAAAAAAAACCAGGGCCACATACGGACAAGGTATTATCAGCCACGCGTGTAGAGAGAGTCCATGCAGACCTATGAGCAGGCAGGATTTATGCTGAAATTGTAAAACTTGTGATGCATTATCTGCCCTCTGACATCTGTTCATGACAGAACAGTGGATGCTGGTTGGGTATCACCATCACAGACAAAAAAAATAAAAGGTCGCAATTAAATTACATGCATACAAAAATGAAGACGACACGACAAAATAATGATTAAAAATACTGTGATAATAATAATGGTAATGATGACAATGATTTTGATGATGATGATGATGATACTACTACCACTGCTACAAGAAATGATGATAATAATAATACAAATAATGATGGTGGTAATAATAATAATAATAATAATAATAATAATAATAATAATAATAATAATAATGAATTACTGTCATTATTTATGGGACACATTTAGCAATTTTGATGGTTTGCCATCCCATATTTACCTGTAACCTTTTGTACTCTTGTGAAAAACAATCAATCAGACATGAAAAGCTGCCAATATAAAATCTAAAATGTAAATGTTAAGCGTATGGTTTTAGGGTCATGATTTTTCCAGTTAAGAAGCAGTCAGATACATTTTTACTACCTGTACAGAGATGATAGCTCGAGGCAGTCAGATTCATTTTCACCACATGTTCAGAAACAATAGCTCAACGTGTTGTGCATTTTAAAATCTCGCTCCCACTCACGCTGCATCACTTTGACATTAACATATCATCAGCAGCACAAAGGTGGATGGCGTTCCACCAGAGGAGTCCATGAATGGGAAAATGGGAATGGCACAGTTGAGGGATTTGCCTGGAAAAAGGCGCATTGATCCCCCAAAAGTAAAGATTTTCCTTTAACCCAAACTACCCCCGCTGCTTTGATTTCATTCTCTCCATCGCTGCCGTGACGGTGGTTAAGTGCTGCGAATCAATGTAACAGCTGTAAATAATTTGTGTTAAAGGCCTCATGGGAGCCAACAACCTGCCTGATCAATCAGCACGCTGGGGGGCGGAAACGCTCCCAATAATTTCACAGCGGGATTGATCGCATTTCCCATTAAGCGCAGGAAGCGAACTGGAGATGATTAGCAGGTTCTTTGCCTGGTTTTTGGCTGATTTTTAGGTTTTGTAGCTGTGAGTCAACAGGGAAACACAGAGGTGACCAGGGTGAAGCATTTTACGCTGACCAAAAAAAAAAAAAAAAAAATTTACGTTGACAAACATGCAAACACGTTTAAACACGCTCAGCTTCTCATAACCAATCAGGCTTTTTTTAATTAAATCATAGCAGTATTTACAATGTACAATCAATGAATTATTCCATTGTGAGACACGTTTAAAAGTGCTTTTTGTGACATTTCCTTCTGAATAAATAAGGGTTTCCATTTTCTGACAACAACACAACGACAAACAACAGCGTGGCTCCGAATCTGCTCATCACGTACACAAAAATGTTGAGGTTTTAACGCTGCTACAACATTCCTTCATTTGTTTTTGTCTTTTTTTTCTCCCAAAACTTGTCTCGCAGCCACCGAAATACCAGAACAGGAAAACAAGAGCAAAACAAAAAGTCCGACCTGATGTTTAGTGTCCCATTAAAACTGTTGGAAAAAAGCGGTCTTGTTTTTCTTTGTCTTCTTTTTCTTTGCCTCCAAGAACAAAAACAAGCTCTCTTGTTGGAGCGTTGGCGGGACACGTCTCCAACCACAGTCCTGGGTCATGGAGAGACATCTCAGGGCTACGCAGTATTGCAGCTGGACGTCCCGAGACAAGCCGAGGCCCGTCCCGCTCAGTGGGGTTTCCACGCTCCGAAGCCAGTCAAACGGGTAACTCAACGAGACATTCCGTGGATGTGGGTTTCTCACGAGACACAGGTGGACACGAGGGCAGGAAAATGAAGGCCAAGGTTAGCGGCTGATGGGGAGTTGGGGTAAGGAGATGGCGGGGTGGGCCAAGTGGTTTGGAGCAGCCAGCACGGAGAAGGGATGACCTGTACGCGGAGACAGCAGCAAGCGTTAAGGATCGTACAGATACGGCAAAGAGACGCTGATTACACACACACACACACACACACACACACACACAAGAGATTTCACAAGCGGTGTTTACGGTGTTGAGAAAAATAGATGTATGAGGAGACATTGAGTGTCTCTGATAAAATGTAGGATTCACGCAAACACACTGAAGTGGAGATGTACCATAGTGGATTGTTCTGAGTGGAGGCCATGTTGGTACACTGAGGACTCTGCCTGCCTCACTACATTGTTGTGAGGAAATGATCAAAAATACCACTGAATGAGTTACATATTTCAATGTTTCAACCATCAGCTCACTCAAAGGGTGGGGTCTTACGGTTTCTGATGCCGACCTACGTACTTGTGTTTAATATGCACAGCAGACCGTTTTCAAGATGCATGGCTTTGAGTTGTCTTTTTTAATAAAATTTTTTTTTTCAACATTTCAATCCCATCTTTTAGACTGCATTGCTTGAAGCTTGTATTTTCTACCAAAGGTGATTAATTAAATGTGTCCTTTTTCCAAATATTTCCTCCTTATCAGTGAGGCAATACTGTATGTCTGTCTGTTTATATCATACAAGGGATACTTTTCCATTGCTGCAATTCATTGTAGCATTTTTGTCATAACAATGTCATAAGATAAGATAAGATAAGATAAGATAAGATAAGATAAGATAAGATAAGAAAATTCAATTCAATTTCATTTGTGTAGCGCCAATTCATAACTGAAATTATTTCAAGGCGCTTTCCTAGCTAAGATAAGGTAAAATTAGCAAAGACAAAGTAAGGTGAGCCAAGATAAGATAAGATAAGATAAGATAAGATAAGATAAGATATGGAAATTCAATTACATTTGAATAGCGCCAATTCATAACTGAAATTATCTTAAGGTGCTTTCCTAGCTAAGATAAGTTAAGATTAGCTAGAATAAACTAAGATAAGATAAGATAAGATAAGATAGACCTCCCCTCATCTCATGTACAGGAATGTGATCTTATTCTTGACCGTAACAACCTCTGACCCCTTGCTGACACTCACTGTCCAGGTACCCATGCAGGGCGAGGAGGTGCGGTCGGTCGGGGCTGCTGAAGGGCGAGTAGTGGACGTCCTCGGGCAGGGACGGGGGTATTCTGGACAGCGGGGCGCTCTGTGGAAAGCTGTTCTGCGGAGGCTGCTTTTTATGCCGCGCGCGGCAGTTCTGAAACCAAACCTGGAAAGAGACAGCCGGCGGTAAACACGGAGTAGCGACACACACTCCTCCGCTCTTCCCGTCTGAATCTCTTCTTTCCTCGACAATGCAGTCAGTCGTACCCTTGCTCCTCCAGGGCCGCTGACTCACCTCAAGGCGCCGACTCAACCAAAACAAAATGTGTTGCACAACCTGAGGCACAGCTTCACACCGTCATTGACTCATTTTGATCTCACATATGATTCCACAGAAACCAACTGCATGTTTTCTAACCGAAAACCATTTCTACAAAGAGAGACATTGAAAGATGAACTGTTTTCAATCCGTAATAGTGGATCAAATGATACTGTAAGTCCACAACTTGTTGTATGTTTGTGCATTTAAGATCTGATTAAAGTTCAGGATAGTTTTTCTATGTTAAGTGTGGCTGATAACACTGGGAAACACAAGTTTTGTTGAGAAAAGTCTGACAGCTGATTTTACCTCATTTTTGGATGCAGAACCCAAGTTTTGGAACTATAGGATCCCCGTTCAATACTAGTAAGATAACAATACCGTCATAGTACAGTACTGACTTTTTGGGAGCTGCACACACCTCTTATCACACTATCTTAATTGTGACTGCACAAACAAGTGCCCAATCGTAATCAGCTGGCGAGTCTCACTACAGTCAATCAGTGGAGTTTTGTTTATCTGGAGAGTAAGTTGTGGAGAAAAAAGTTGACGTGCAACAAGAAAACTTTGGCTACAAAAAGATTTTGGAATCAGCATGCCAACTGTAGTTTTACTTGGCAACTCAACAAAAAAATGTTTTCAAATTGTCCTCTTGCGTAATATGTAAAATAACTGTCTGATGTCACTGGTGTAGCTCACAAGTGTATTTCCCCAAACAGAAATATTAAGGGCACAATCGCTAATATGATATACAGAATATAAGCGTCGGATGGCTCCATCACAGCTGTAAATTGTGTGTTAACGTGGTGAGTGTCCACCTGTGGGCCTGCCTCCTCCTCACCTGTATGACTCTCCTGCTGAGTCCCGTCATCTCTGCCAGCTTCTGGAGCGTTTGTGCGTCTGGGTTGTTGTCCTGTGCAAACTGGTTCTGCATCACCTGAGGATATTGCAGAACTCTTAAATCGGGATCCACGACACACAACGGTCCACACGTCACAAACTCTCTCTCTCTCACTCTCTCTCTCTCTCTCTCTCTCTCTCTGTCTCTCTACCTGCAGCTGCTCAGCAGTGAAGGAGGTCCGCGCCCTCTTGGCAGGTTTGGGTTGGCAGTCCTGGTCTGAGGGCAAAGCTCCCTCCAGGGTGAGCCCGGTGCCTGCAAGGAGGTTTGGATTGGACTTAGAGGCTCATTTCACCCAAATCTCCAAGACAAAAAAACAAGCAAACAAAAAAAAAACAACATCTCACACACACACACAGGCCATTCTGCTTCTCTGTGCTACCTGCATGCAAACTCAAAGATCTCCTGCTATGAGATTTTCCCTCTTCATACCTGTACCATCATGACAACATCATTGTGTTGGTCAAAGCCATGAAAATGTTCACACATTTATCATTTATATTCAATTTGTTAGATAATAATAATAATTATATTCATCAGATGGGACATTGCAAGTTCACCTAACAATATTGTTGATCCATCCCAAAATACTCAACATATTGTCCACATGTTTTCTAAAATAAAATCACCACTGCCACTGAACAATTTGTTCTTTTTCTACGCTTTTTGTTTTTTACTTAGTCGCTCATTTCATCATACCACATTCTCCCAAACCAGCAACCGCACCCCAAGACAAAACAAAAAATCCTTTTCAATCACTAAAGGCAGCAACACTAGAGACAGATTTAACATTTCTGATATGACCATGTCAATCAGATTGAATACGTTAGTATTGTGATGTTTCCACCGTTCAATTTATCAACGTGGATTATGGATAATTTTGTCTGTTTTTCAACTGAGTTTCTATAGTTTGTTTTTACCGTGCTTCCATCTGCCACATTATGAACTCTCCTCCAAAAAATAAACAAAACACAGACAGTAGGACTAAATCGCTGACAGTGAAAAAGGTCACAAGTGAAAGAAATATTTCCCTCAAAGACAGAATGAGAAGAGGAGATGATTCATTAATCCCTAGGGGAATTTAAAAGAGTGCAACATCTCTAAATCATATGCAGCAGAACATATAAACCCATCCTGAGGTGAGGCTCCCCTGCTGGTGATGCTGAGCTAGTTATGACCTTGACTGGATCAGAAAGGTTACAAGTGCACCTCGCCAGCATGTGTGTGCGTGTGTGTGCCGATGTTAACACACACACTGTACCGTTCTCTGCAGCCCTGCGCAGGTTGTCCAGCATGATGTCGTAGTGGCTGCGGCACAGCACTCGTCCCTCCACCAGGCCGAACTCCTCCCCGGTGGACAGCTGCCGCTTGCAGGAGAAGCAGGCGAAGCAGGCCAGGTGGTACACGCTCCCCCGGGCACGCCGCACCCAGTCGCTGGCGTACACCTGCCGGCCGCACTGGGCGCACTTGGTGCCAAACCTACTGTGGGGAACAACGCACGCAGGTGAGGGGCGGCTGAGACCGTCCGTGAACGTCACACACACTTTGGTTTATAAGATGGCTTTTAATGTGGCGTGGAGTTGTTGAGTGGAGTGAGGGCTGAAAACAATAAATGTTGACAAAAGGTGATTTACTCTTGAGGTTAAGATTGTTTGATTATGAAATTAACAATTTCTCCCTTTGGAATTCGTATAAATTGACGTGTGGAGCAGCACTATTTCCAATCATTTGAAATGCTGTCAAATTAACGGTCAAACGTCCTCAGCAAAGGTGGAAGATAATCATTACACCTTGTATGGTCAAAGATGTCAAAACAACGCAAAAGTAATCATTACAACAAGTAATTTCATGTCAATTCTCTGCGCTATTTGAAACGATCCAGTGCGATCTGGCGCAGTCTGATTCCAACACTATTTTTTGCAATTCAAGAATATTAATGTGTATCTAATTATTTATTTTTCTTCTTTCAGCTCAGTGTCTCACTACATAAAACGATGAAATCATCAATAGGCAGCACAAAAAAAAATCATTAACAATTATCTGACAAAATTGCAACATGGAAAAAGAAATAGCACAATGCAATAGCATTGAAAAATAAATTATCTTAATCTAATTCTCATCCTATCACCTCACTGGCGCACGTTGTTTTTCTGTGCTCCTTTGTTAACACATTACACAAAGATAAGGAGTGAAAACGATAATTCAAAAAACAACTGTAAAATTAATTCAGTGATAACTCACTCATCTATTTACTTTCACAAACTGATTTGTTCTGACTAAAAATGGCGCCGTTGTGAAAGAAAGGAACGAGAGAAAAAAACAACAACAACACGAACGAAAACACCAGTGATGAAACCGTGTCGTTCAACTGGAGCTTATTTTCGACATTTCCATCTCAAAAATAAGAAATTCTGACCAATAATTTCACTTGTTGTCGTGCTATTCATCGACTTGTTTGAAGACGGGCACTTGAACGCACCATCGTGTTCAATCTTTATCGTGGTGGCAAAACAAAACGGTAGACACGAATTGCAACTATTATTCATATCCATCTGCTAGCGTGGCCGCGCTGTGTTTTACCTGAAATAATCCAGTTTGCAGTAAATTTCTTTGTTTTTGACGTAGCAGCTGCTGTGCTGGCGCAGTGAGGCTCTGCACACCGAGCACTCCAAACAGCCCAGGTGCCAGTTCAGGTTATTGACCTGCAATCACACAATCATTAGTCGTTTACTAGAAGCAAAAAAAAAAGAAGAAAAAAAACTTTTTAGCATCATGTTTAACAGAAATCCGAGATCGGATCGGAGCTTCCGAGAGAATTTCGAAATTTATCATTTAATTGGACGGTGTAAATAAGGGAACCTCACAATCTTAATGTTGAAAAATATCACTGATGCTGACTGATGTAAATATCAGCGCGGTGTGTGATGGAGTTGGACATGCTGCGGGCCGCAGGTGGAGGTCTCTGACCTTCAGCAGGTAGCGGTCCTGGATCTCCATGCCGCAGCTGGCGCACTGGTTCTTCGCGGCCGCAGGGGAGCAGAGGCAGGCGGCCTCCGACGGGCTCGACTCCTCGGTCTCCTTCTTCACCTCCGCCGTGGACTGGGTGGAGGAAAACGGGTTAACACGGGCTTTTCTTCTTCGGAGCAACCAAGAAAAGACGATTTTTCGCAAATCTCGCATATGCTGTGATTATTTTCGTGCAGGGTGCGTGCGTGTGTGTGTGTACGTGTGCGTGTGTGTGTAAGGGAAGCTCCGGTGTGTGCACTGGGCCTATTGTATTGTGATTCACACTCCAAAGTGTGCACACAAAAAAAAAAAAAGAATAAAAAATACACATTTAACTCCACAAACTTGACACCATGACGTTTACAACAGTCGAGCAGCTGCGGACCCTCATCAAAAAATATAAAAACACACTCCTGTGTTTGGAAGCAGACTTCGTCTGCATGCACTCATCCAGCCGGTACAACTTTGGGGAAAATTTGCCAAACAAACCAGACCTCAGGAACACTCGCACACACTCACACACACGCAGAAACGCAAAAAAAAAAGTTTGCAATGCAAAGTCCGAGTCCAGATGTTGGTGACTCACCATTTTCAGCTCTTTGGACGCTGCGCCTATTTGGAGAGAAGATGGAGTTTGTTGTGCGCATTCCGCATCTCTGCCCCGACACACACTACATCCGGTCCCCAAACAACGGAGAACACTTTCTCCAGCATTTAAACCCTGACGACAAAAGAGAAATTTGTTGCAATTAGAAGGAGAAGAGGCGAGGGAGGAAAAAAAAGAGTGATGGGGGGAGTTGGGGATGAGGAAAAAAAACTGGGATCGATCACTCCTCTCCTCTCTTCTCTCCTCTCCTCTCCAGGCTGTATTCTCGGGCAATCAAAACGCCGTGAAAAGAAAGGACGAGACCACATCTGCAATTAGCGCAGGATTGAAATGCTCCGCTTGATAAGTGTCAATTTCATCTGCCAATCAAGGAAAAGCCAACCGAGCCAGCAAAGCTAAAAGAGAGGGAGAGAGAGGAGAGAGAGAGGGACAGACGGAGAGAGTGCGCGCGAGAGAGAGAGAGTAAGGGGGTGAGGGAGGGGAGAGCGGCGCATCCCAATTTCAATAGGTGTATAATCGAAAATCGAAAAAATCTCGAAAGTGAAGAGGCTCAATTGGAGATCGGCCTATTCATAACAGACAATGTGCACAAACTGCAGCTGATCTTGAGACATAAAGGAGCTTGATTGTCTCTTTCTGGCGATGGAGACATTTAAGCACTTGAGGCTCCCCCGGGTGATTACAGCTGTATTCATAAACTGCCAAAAAAATGCGCAAAAAAAAAAGAAAAAGAACAAATTCCGCCTTTGGGTGTCTGCTGGCGAATCCAACGGCCGTGTTGTCCTCCTTTCCAGCCAAATGAGCATCGGCGGTGTGAGCTGGCGTGCTAATTACCTGCTGCGATGTAAATATTGGAGGCCTTCGAACAGAGCGGAGAAGCGCTTAGAGAAAAAAAGCGGAGAGGCGCAAATCGCTACCTTTGGCTCCCTGCTCCCAGACCACCTCTCCCCTCTGCTGATGGTTCATTTTCCCCAAAACATCACACGAGGAGGAGAAGTTTAAAAGGAGAGAGGGGAGGGAAGGAGTGGGGAGCGAAATCCCAAAGTAACTC
>OMPJ01040522.1:0-11264 GCA_900312935.1 Carapus acus
GACTCCCAGTACGTGGTGGCTGTGAGAAACTACATCACTGACGACCGTCGACTGCTCAGCTTCCACAAGGGTGATATCATCCGAGTTCAGCGTATGGATGGGCTGGAGCCTGGTGAGGGACACACATGCACTCACACGGACACACATGCACATACACACACACAGAGGACTGACAAAAGGACCCCGACGATAACAGAGCATGTTACTTTCATTCAGTCAGCTATCATTTGTCTTGTGTATTTTGTGTATCTCATGTATTTGCTTATTTTTTTTGTGGTTCCACCTGCATCATCATGCATGTGTGTGTGCAGGGAAGTATTATGGCTGCATAGTGAGGAAGAAGGTCATGCTTCTGGAGGAATTTAAGAAAGACACTCCTGATTTTGGTGGGTTTGGGATGGTGAGGCGCCTGTGGGCCTGGGCTTCTGTGTGTTTTCTTGATATGTCAATATATTTTCCATCAATACAAAGATGAGCACCTTAGTCGCTGCCTGTGTGACATACTCAGAGCCATGTGTGTATGTGTGCATGTGTGCGTGTGCATATGTCTAGGCTGGAAGTTTGGGGCTGTGTATGGAAAATCTGGAGCCTTTCCCAGGGAGTATGTTCGTCCAGTGGCAGCCCCGGATTTCCTGGGACTCCCTGTGGATCGCGTAGAACCTCGTGACAAGCAGGGGCACGTCGCCGCCTCTGCTACCGTCGCCGTGGCAATGGGCTCGTCGGTCGCTGCTCATGAGCTTGACCGCTCCACTGAGGTATACGAGGAGTTTAGATCATCGCTGACCTCCATGGATTGCAACGAATCTTGAAGTTACCACTCTCTACTTGGGACCCAGCATGTGAGTTTGAGTTGTATTTGACGAGTGTGTGTGTGTGTGTGTCACTAGGCTGTGAGTGAGCTGAACGGGGACAGTGTAGGCGCAGAGCTGGAGGAGCTCGCTCTGCACAGCGGCCAGTACAGCATGGCTGAGTTTGCCAAGAAGTACTTCAGAGAAGCCCAGAGGAACAGGAGGTGTCTTCTCTGCCCCCCACACTCACATGCAAAGACAAATGCGGCGGGATCTCAAAGTCCATATATGAACATCAAATCTGTCCATAGTGCTACTTGAGGTCAGGTAAGGTCACAAACTGATTCTCTGACTTAATTCTGCCCGCAGCAATCAGAAAGCCAAAAAGGGGAAAGAAGGCCGTGACGCTGTGGACATGGTCAAATTCTCCAAGGTAACACATGTCTGTGTGTTTGCCGGCATGCTGCAGCCCTGGTTTAAAAGATTTATCAGTTAATCAGTTTTGTTTTTTTGTTAAGTCACCGCTCCAGGAGTCCTTGATCGACTTCTCTGACACCGGAATGAATAGAATAGCTGTGGACATTTTCCTAGGTGAGATGATGTTTCTGTGAAGGGAGAGAGCAAGACTGTTTTATTTATTTTTTTGCTGTCTTTTAATGATTGAACCAAATTTCAGTCAGATGTCCTGGGTGATGTGTTTGTGTGTTTGTCATTCAGCCAACTTCACAAGAACTACTTCAGTAATTTTCATTGTCTCATTGTTTGATTGTGTAGCCACTATGAAGTTCATGGGGGATTTTCCAATGAAAGGACTGACTGAATTAGACCTCCTCCACGCAATTCTGAAGGTATGTCACACACATGCACACTCACGATCAGAATCAAAATCATCATTGTTGCATGTGTGCATGCAGCTGTGCTAGTGCACTTGTGTACTGGCTATAACGTATGACTTATGTGTCTGTGTGTGCCACTGTTGATCTCTTAGTTGAGTGGTGAGCACGGCCTGATGAAGGATGAAGCCTTCTGCCAGGTGATGAAGCAAGTCACTGCCAACACCAGCTCCAAAACGTAAGATTTACGAGAAAAAGAGCAAAAAAAGGGTGTGTTTGTGGTGGGGGGGGATTGATAATAGTATAATAGAGCCAATGCACAGCTCTGTGTGTGTGCGTGCGTGCGTGTATGTGTGTGCGTGTGTATGTGTATGTGCGTAGTGACAGCTGTCAGCGTGGGTGGAGGCTGCTGTACATCCTGACGTCCTTCCATCGCTGCTCTGAGGTGATGAAAGCGTACCTGTTCAGGTTCCTGCAGGATGCGTCTGAGAGCCCCGGGGTGCAGTACCAAGGTAAGCCACCGAGCCGCCACCTCACTCAACTCATGCCCTCACTTTCCAGACAATACCAGCTCCTCTGATTGCTGCTTTTGATCTATAGGCATTGCCAAAGCGTGTGAACAGAACCTGAGGAGGACGTTCCAGTATGGCGGTCGCACTCAGTATCCCAACAGCATGGAGCTCAAAGCCATGCTGGTTGGTCTCTGCAGTCTCTCTCACTCAGTCACCCATTTTCTTAGGATGATCCTGTTCAGGCTTGCAGTATTCTTGTCAGGTTCTCTACCACACCGTTGAAATTCCATCAGTATAAACCAGGGGTTGGCAACCCGCGGCTCTGGAGCCACATACGGCTCTTTAGCGCCGCCCTAGTGGCTCCCTGGAGCATTTTCAAAAATGTGTGACAATGGATAAAAGTGGGAAAAACGTAATTTTTACGTTTTAATATGTTTTTTAAGGGAGGAAAAATGTGACACAAAGATTCTCAACGTTTTCCAATGCTGTAGAAATGTTAAGAATAAATATTTGATTCATTAATATGGCTTATATAAGGCTTTTACATTTTTTTGCAGCTCCAGACAGGTTTGTTTTTTAGTTTTTTGGTCCAATATGGCTCTTTCAACATTTTGGGTTGCCAACCCCTGGTATAAACAGTCAATATGCCTCATACCTGTCAGTGACCTCATCATCCACACCTCGTTCGTTGCATCATAAGCAAGAGTCAGGAGGAGTTCAGCCTTTTTTCACTATGACTTTGGTCATTTTGTTATGGTTCAAGATCGGTTGTGGAAAAAAGTGTTGGTAAAACTTTGTTCTCAACAAAAGCTTATGTTCAGGAGATATTTCTAGTAGGGATGTCCAATATTGTCTTTTTTGCCGATATCCGATATGCCGATATTGTCCAACTCTCAATTTACCGATACTGATATCGGTCGATACCGATATGTGCGCCGGTAAACACTTCAGGAGCGCATAGGCACTATTTCGGTGTGACGCAAGCATTATTTCATTTTTATCGGTTTTTATTTTATCGGTTTTAAAGCTAAAAAATCCAATACCGATCTTACATTTCTATGCCAATACCGGGTCGATAATATCGGTGGGCCGATATTATCGGACATCTCTAATTTCTAGTCATAGGTTCTAATGCCGAAACATTGGCAATGCAACATTGAAAATAAAACACAAAACACACAATCTCCATGGCACCGTGACAACGGCGACTTTGGGATTTGGTGTTGTCAGGTGGATCTCATCCAAAACTTGGATACAGGCTTTGATTTGGAGTTAGGGTTAGTCCACCCTCAGGGTTGAGCCTGGGGCACAGGCTTTCTGGTACCTTCTCACCAAATACACCATGGGGGTGTTTTTGGGCAGATGTGTTTTTGGGTGGGTGTGTTTTGGGGCTGCCCAACTTTCAAGACGGATGACCTGCTAGTGACTCCAGTTGATAAACTAAAGGTGCCTTTGTAGAAACCATATTGGGTCTGTTTGCATGCAGGCTGGGCGGAGCTCAAAAAGGCAGCTGTTCCTGCTGCCTGGTGGCATTGAAAGACACTTGAAGATCAAGACATGCTCTGTAAGTGCTCAGTACACAAAGAGATCTGGGAACACAGAGCAGCACACAGTGCCCGTCATTAGATAGAAGTGCATAGTAACTAGTAATCATGAACTACATCAACTCGAAGAAATACTGAGGTGTAAATGAGCAATCTGCCTTCAGATTGCTCTGGATGTCATAGAGGAGCTTTGCTATGAGATGGGCCAGCACAGGGTGGAGGCTATGGACGAATACGCCATCTTTTTAGTCACGCACAGAGGTAAATAATCATACCTCATGTTGTACAGCCATGTCAAGTCCTGGCACAGTGTATGCAGTAGATGTAATGAGTGTGTACCTTTAGGTCAGAATGTGCGCCCGCTGAACAAGCGCGAATACATCCTGGATATTGCCACGGAGGCAGAGCCAGTGGACCCCAACTACAGCCTGTGGTTCCGAAGAGTCATCTGGAGCCTGGCGCTCAAGCTGGACAATGAGCTCTACGTCACAATGCACTACAACCAGGTACCACCAAGCAACAGAAGGTGTTGTATGGACAGAGCAGACCGACATGAGCCGGCGCAGAAATGATGCTGAGGGCAAGGAAACGTGGTAAGGCAACTCCATATGCACTCTGTCCAAGGTCCTGCCAGACTATCTGAAGGCCCTGCTGACCGTGGTTCCTCAGGGGAAACCCAGCGACCAGCACATGCAACAGATCGCCCGACTGGCTGCTTTGCAGCATCGTGCCAAGGACACCGTTTACCTACCCACGCTGTGAATACATACATACGCACACACACCACTGACCTCCGCTGCAGTTTTTTTTCCTCCTCAAAACACTTTGGCTTTGGTTTATGTTTGTATATCTCCAGTCGGGAGGTGCAGGAGTGTATCCCCGCGCAGTTCTATGGGAAACAAGGTTCACAGCATTGGCTGAACATGACCACTCAGCACATGCAGCAGGTCCAGCCTCTCAACCCGCACCAGGCCCGCGCACAGTTCCTTGGTGAGAAGAAAGCGTGAGTGTGAATGTGTGTGAATGCATGTGGCATAGCGTAGCTGAGAAGCCTCTCAAAATACGCCTTTCCTCCTGCAGTTGGTGGGAGTTTTCCGTGGTGGGAACAGCTTCGAGACAAACTAGATAAGCTACACGATTCCTGTTCAGAAATATCCCCTCCTGTGTCTCAGGTCTGGTCAGTGCCTTCCCCATGTTTGGCTCCTCCTTCTTCTACATCCAAAGCTCCAGCTCCCCCTCCATCCAGGCCCCATGTATCCTGGCTGTCAACCTGAATGGACTTCACTTCCTGAACAAGGATACTCATGTGCGTCACAGGCACACAGGCACATACACAAACACATCTTAACTTGATACTGATTATCAATACTGTCAATACTGTTGATGCGGTACTGAATATTCAAGAGAGAGGGAGAGTTTCTTGTACTGCTCACTGTATTGTTCATAGTTTAGTCTCCATATGTGCGCTTGCTTTATCTGTGTGATTAGGAGGCCATGACGCGTTTCCCACTGAAGGAAGTGCAGTCGACACGAACTCAGAGGCCAACCTCAGGCTCCAGCTACCCCTATGTGGAGATCATGATAGGGGATCTACTCAACCAGCGCATTGTCCAGCTGCAGCTAGAGCAGGTGTGTGTTTGCATGTCAGAGGCAGAGACAGAGCCATGTCTGTCTCACCATAACTGTGCCGTGCGTGTGTGTTCCACCAGGGCCTGGAGCTGTGCCGAGTCATTGCCATGCACATGGAGAACATGTTGTCACTCAGAGAAAAGAGACTGACTTTGCCTCCGAGTGAAATCACCCTGCTATAGCGAGTATGATCTTTCGCACTCGCACTCGTACAGTACACACACTCACACACAATCACACACACTCACATACACAGACTATGCCTCAAAAGTCTCTACCTCTGCATTTGAGATTCAAATATTTTTGATAGAATCTTAGTTAAGTTGAACGGTAATAGAGAGAAATGAACAGTAAAAACGTGTTGTGACAGCGACAGAAATGATGTTGTGTGAGAGCTGAGACAGAATCCCATGTAACTAAGCACTCTACCCACATGGACTAAGAAGGAAACAAACAACAAGAATCAGTCATATGTCGCTTTACGCACTCCAGATTATGGTATGATCGCTGGCCTCTGACCTCTGGTATGCCATCACCGTGCCTTGCAACTGCAACTTTCAGTGTTGGTAGGGTAACAGTTGTGTACTTATTGGAAACACAGAGAATAGGTGCGTTTTTTCTCAGAGGTAAAATTACTTTTCTAATGTGCATTTTGGCACATTGACTCTTCGTTGACCATAATTTTTTGAAAGTTTTGCACTATGTACAGTAGATTATGTATTTAAAAGCACAGATTACGCAGTGCATCTTGGATGCACTTGAATAACAATCTAGGTAAACTCATGATCAATAAAGTATTTCTCACATGAGTCAAATCATTTTCTGATTTTTCTTCCATTAATTTTGCTTTCTCACCAATATGGGCTGTCGAATGCCGGCACACATGTTGATGATGTGTTCACAATGTATGTACGTGTCAGGGGAGAGATAAATATGTATGACTAAGGAAAGACAAGGGACTACAATCTACACTAATGACCTCTATGGACAGAATGTCATCACAGTTTGCTGCTATACAAATAAAATTGACTTGACCTGACTAGACAATTTTAATGCACTGAAAATTTGCATCTTTGTCGACATCTCCTGGAAGATGATGGTATTGCACTGATGACAGGAAATTCTTTGGTTGTGAACATGCAACCAATGTTTATTACAATGGACGCAAATGAAATTCATTCCCCCGTGCATTGATTAAAAAGCTACACGTTAAAGTACAATCTTCCACATTAGCAAAAACAAAATAAAAAATCCTCCCGTGCACATACAAATATTTTCTTTAAATCCACATGGATGGAGTGTTCCAGTATGTGGTTCGTGAACCTGACAAACAACAAGACAAGATAATGTTCCTCATCATAATAAAGGCATGACCTTGTCATTGGAGAATTGACAAGGTCATAGAGGTCACCTAGTCATGAGTTATTTTCATGCATATTCAGCGATATTCAGTTGAGGGTGCCAAAGCGATTGCATACATTGGCCTTTGTATCTTCACACAAGACACAGTCGTCATATGAAGTCATACAAAGTTTAAACTTCAAGTCAAAGCCGCATCCAAAAGAAAAAAATCTAAATTGTCTGATGTAGAATTTTTCGCCAGTTTGCTTTCCAAACTGAACATTTTTGGAATTACAAAAACATTTTACACATGTAATATGAATCTGTTCGCAGGTATGATCTAGATTTTGGAATGAACACTGACACAGACATTATAATTACAATTAATTTTCATTCCTTGATTTTCCAGTTTAATAATTTAAAAAGTATTTCAAACTCTACGGCAGTGTTCTCGAGAGCATGTGATATCAATTCACAAGCTAGCAAGAGTCATTTCGAGCTGAAAGCTAAATTTCATTTGATGGTGATGTGATCTGTGTTTCAAAGATTCAAACTTGAAAAACAATCATTAGCACGTTCACATCATCATCGACCATCCGTTCCCTTCTTCCAGCCTTTTGAATGTTGTCTTCCAGTTTCCTTAACATTTTTAGACAGTTCAGTGTTGTATGGTTACAAAAGTAAGAAAGCACAATACATCTCAAGGATGTGTTCAGTCTTAATAAATTATGAGGCTAAAACAGGGAAAGGCAAACTGCGGCTCGCCAGCCTCATGTGGCCTGCTGAGCCGTTTCATCTGCCCCTCTGCTCATTCAAGAGTGCAAATGACCTGCATGCGCGTCTTTCTCCGATGCAACACCCAAAATATCCACTAGATGGGGCACTCCAGTGTTGACATGAGGCCTAATGATTCTTTTATGTCTGGAGAGACCTGTGGGTCAAATTGCAAAGGCCAGTGTGGACCTTCAGCCACAAAGTTTTTACTCCCACTGAGTGAAAACATGAAAATATGCATACAAAGGAGAATCTCTCTGAACTTGGAGCTTATCTGACTGCAGGAACATCCACCAACATGTTATACTGGGTCCACTTAAAGATGGAAAGGAGTGACTGATGCTGATGAGTGATTCCAGGTGTCAGTAAATAACAGTAAAATGAAAAATAAAAAACGTTCTTGGCTCAAGGTGCTGCAATACCTGCCCAGATCTCGGGCTCAGTAAGGTTGGGGGGAAAGACGAGGCTCAAGACTCATGGGGGAGGTCACTGAAGAAAAGCTCCTGGCAAAGTTTGGCTGTGTCCTCTGGAGAGTAGACGGTGAAACCGATGGTCCGTGGATCGTGGAAAATTTCATGATCATTACCCCCCTGCGACCAAAAAGGAAACATGAACACTTCAGGAAATTTAACTAAATCTCACTTAATGCAGCTTAGCACTATTCAACAGGATTCATGTTTTCTGCCCCAGCTTCGTGCTTTCGCACTTACGTCTGACGTCTCGTTGCCAAAGAAGTAAATGGCGTCCAGGCCTTCTCGCTCCAGCCTGTCCAGACACAGTCTCTTATCCCAGCCCTCTGGGAAGATGTCAAAGCTGATGAGACCACCTGCCGGTCAAAAAAGCAACTCATGTTTTCATTTTTCTACGAGACAACACATAACATCATAGCATGTCACGATTCACATTTCACTTGTATTCCATTATATCTGACTGTCTTGCAACAGCCTCGAGCTACTTGGATCCCACTGGACCTGAGGAGTTTCCAAAGTGATATTAAATGACAGATTCCAGATGTGAATCTGCCATTCATAGAACGAGCACTCTCTGTTCCTCCTGTGCTGCGTTTGGAGCAAAACCCACAGTGAGGTTTGACCTCCTCCCTTTATGTAACATTCCACTCTGATTCTAAGATCTCAGCAACAGCTGAGCAGCAGCAGCAGCCAATCAGACACCGCAGATCCACCCACACCCACAATGCATCACACACTTCTTGAGACTTGCAGTGCATTTACCGAGAGGTGTGTGGGTGTCGGTGTGTGTGCGTGTGTGTCTGTGCGTGCGTGTGTGTGCTACAATTGGACTGTCAGGGGATTTTTTCTAATGAACAAAGCATTTCTCTCTTCTCTCTCTCTCTCCTCTTCCTCTGTCTCTCTTACCTAAATACACGCCTCGTTAATGAATGTTACAAATTCAGCTTTTTTCCCCAAGTCTCTGTCTCTTGTGCTTTATTAACCCACAGACCGCAGCTAGAACACGTCAGATCATGACGGACCGCAAAACATGCGGATTCTGCTCCTAATCGACATGCTGAGCTTAATTTCAGACATACCTACAAATTCTTTGTGCATGCTAAATTCAAGCTATCTAGCCACTATTGCTAATTACCGCTGTTGCATCTTCATACATGTCTCTCTTCCTCTCTCTTGAAATAACTTCTGTGATGATTTGACGCTATACAAATCAAATTGTATTGAATTGAGTTGTGTGTGTTTGCTTGTGCATTATGTAATCCTTCACTATTGGTACACCATGTACTCCAACTTAAGGAAGTTAATCTGTTACTAAGAAAAGTTCAGCTGTCAATGCCAAAGTCTTGGTGAAAAATGCTCCCGGTGCTCCACAAAGCGAGACAGCAAATAATTCAGGCAGTGATCCTGAGCACGTCAGCACGAGTGAGACCTTTTGTGATGTTTTGACAGGTGTGTAGCTCCTCTAATGCTGGTCCACATGTGACAGCTAGGTAGGGTAATAAACAGCTGCATTGAAGTGTGTGTGTGTTTGTGCGAGTGTGTATGTGTGAGAGAGAGAGAGACAGAGAGAGAGAGAGAGTCGGAGGTTATCATACTGCACCACAGCTACGTGCCAACAGTCATGTTGTCACCCGCCCCTGACGCCTGTTTGCAAGCTGCGTCGGCAAAGATGGCAATGAGTTAAAGATTAGTCCCAGAAAAACATCTTATCCCAATCTGACCGCAGGATCACGAGAATGTATATGTGTGTGCATGTGTGTGTGTGTGTGTCTTTATGACAGGAAGCAAACAGGGGATGCAGACAAGCTATCATTACTTTCATCAGTGACGCAGCTCAGTCCTTCTGTCCCTCCCTGCTTAGATAACGACAAATCGACCCAGTCACCCAGTAGTCTCCTGGTGAGGACAACTGAGTGCAATTGGATTACGGGATAAAGCATCTATTTAGAATCCTGTCATCTGGGTCAATGACAAGACATTTGTCTGCGCTTGACAATTTTGATTCCTGCTGGATCCCCTCTGGCTGTCTCTGATTGTTGCGGCCTCTTGTCGCCATTCTGGATCCAAAATCAACATTTGAGGTGTCGCAGAGTTCAGAATGCAGACATGTGGAAAAAATGTAGCAAAATCGGACGCGGATTGTTTGGGTCCGACAGATATATCAGATGAGACGTGAGGAGACCCAAAGCAAAATGAGGCCGTTTGCGTGCTGTGCCTGTGAAGCGAGACACACCACTGAGGGACACTTTATCCAACCGTCTCTGTGAATTATTTCTCTTACCGCCACTCGGGCTACTGCCCGACTACTAATGACAGCTGCCTGCACCCTCAGCCTTTTCTTTGGCCTGAGAAATACACTCCAGCCCTGTGCCAGATGGCTCGGAAACAAGAGCGTGCGTGCGCGCGTGTGCGTGCATCTCACCCTTTGTGAAGCGTAAACCTTTCCCAGCAAACTCTTGCTTCAGAGCGGCCACAAACTTCTCCCTGATCTTTTCCCTCTGTGGAGAAAGATCACATTTGTTATTTTTTGGATAGGCAAAAAAAAGTGCTGGCCGAGGCAATGGCTATGTCATGTGATCTCCTTAGGTGCATTTGCGTACTTTGTCAATTTCCGAAAATTCAATCCTTTCTTCCTGCGTGCAGCTGCGGCCGATGGGGGAGATGTTGAGCATTCCGTTGCGGAACTCGATGAACGTTCCTCTGCAAAGATGGGAAGGGGAAGGCAGGAACATTGAAGTGAGTCATCTGATGTGCAGTTGATGCCTCACTCCAATGTCCAAAACATTGTGATTTGTTTGTCATTACTCAACAGCCTCTACAACAACAATAACATGTTTCTGTCACTGACAAAGTGACATGTTCCGTCATGTGGAAGGTTATGCATGTTTGGCACCACAGTCATTTTCAAGGTTCTTACTTTAAGGAGCTAAGCAAAATAAATGTTGTATGAGTAAGCACAGAGGTCAAAGTTCATCTGAACTTTGTGCGCATTTGTTCACACACATTCTCTCATAATGAAAGACACTCCATCACAATGGTGTACACACACATACAGTAAGCAGTGTGCGATCATGTGTGAATCGTCAGTGCAGTTGCAAATGTGCCACTTCATATTTCTAATAGATTATTTGATTTGTAGAACACAAATATTTTTGTAATATACACAGAAATGGCTTATCACAGCATACACACCTGGTCGAGAGGGTGAGACTGACCCAGACATTGGATTGTTAAGTTGCTGGTTCAACTCCTAGCTCCCCCATATTCACCTGACTCAGTGTATACAATACACTGAGTCAGGTGAGACTGCATCATCGTCATAGTTACGTGACAACCTCTGTGGCCTCAGATGCCCTGACAGATGGACAACACT
>OMPJ01040536.1:19154-29608 GCA_900312935.1 Carapus acus
CCAAGTGCCACCTTCCATTAACGTTCCATTACCGCAAACCGTTACACAGCTGGCGAAATTGCTAATGTGCCGAGCCGAGCCAAACGGACATTGATGAGCAACTTAAAGACCATGGGATGTCATAATTACTCAACTCTCCGTGACCTTCAGCTTGGATCATGATAAGTCCACCTGCCTGTCTTGGTGAACGCTTCATAATTTGCTCTCGCAAATGCTGGCGGTGAGAGCAGAATGAAGCCATGTGAAGGTTGGAGAAGAGTGCTGGGCAGAGTCCACGGTACTGCCATTTAAAAGGGATTGTGGAGGGACGGTCCACCAATGTCAAGAATGTGGTTGTGTTGAAGTCAACGCCTGTATTGCCTGTGGAGGGGGCAACCAGTGCTGAATCCAAAGTTAGCGAGGTTTTGATGTTTAGCTCAAATCTGGGATGAGGAGCTGTCTATGCGAATCTGTCAAGCATCGTACTCAGTTAGGGGCTACACCAATGAGGCTGATGAGATTCAAACTCACTATTAAATATGCATTCTAATGGCCTGTACAGCCCTGAAACAAGACTATGAGCAACGCACTATGAGCTAAATACTGCAGTACGAACAGTTAATCCAACGTTAATGGAATTGGGAGCAATGCAACACCAACAGAAAAGAAGCGATCAGATTAATGGAGCATGCTCTCTGCAGAGCATACGTACAAGTGCCTCCTTCCTGAAGGGGAGCATCACGAGGAACACGTGGCCTAGAGCAGTGGTCCCTAGTCCCCGGCGTGGATCAATAGGTCTCGCGTGGCAGGGAAAGGACACAGATCTTAAACTATTAACGTTTGACGTACGATCTGATTGTGAACAATGTATTATTTTGGAAGGTGACCGGCTCCTCTCTGTCACATCTGTCCACGACTGTCCACGCGTGTTAAGGTGTTTGCCTCGGTCACACAAGTCACACACATAGAAACAGCGACAGAGATTTTCTTTAGCCTGTGAGCCGGCACTGTACCGACAATAACAAGGACCCTTCTGTTCTGGAAGAACATACACCTTGGATGGCTAATTCTGCTACACGGCGACACTTTTCAGCGGGAGAATCACACACATCTCGCACTGTTTTCGAGGGAACCCCAGCAACAGCAACCGCCTACGTCACGTCTGCTACATATCCCCAGCACTTGGCTAGTCAGTGAAAATATCCTCTGATATGGAACTGGTCTGTTGCACAATGGAGGTTGGGAACCACTGGTCTTGAGTATATATTCAAAGTCACAGCTCTGCAGTACAACTACACAACAGTGCCGTATCATACCCACACATCCAACGTCATCAGCCAACTGTTTATTGCTCATGGTTCCTCCATAGTCCAAATAAACTTCTGGAGGTTTTGTGGGCGTAGAACAACAACCCACTGTTCAAAAAGCGGAGCGAATGAGTCTGAGCGCACGTCAGTACGCGTGTGTGTGCGTGTGATATATGAGTAACACTATGCTCCACGTTTGCGTTTTTGATTTATTACCTTTAATTAAAGTGTCTGTGATTTGTGTTGAGTAAAAATAGAGAAAAACTCCCAAGTAAAGGCGTGAAGTGTCTCATTATTCACTCATTCGTCCGTTGTAATAATGACCGAGTTTTACGTTATTTATGTCCCGATTGGAAGAGCAGAGAAACACCAATAAACACGACGAGGCACAGCTGCAGAGGGAGTGAGCAGTGCCAGGCAGGAAGTCTATTTGTCTTTGTAATTACTGTTCAATAAAGGAAACCCTCGCCGTAATTATCCTTGCCGCAGCGGCAAAACCATTGGTGAGTGCTAACATAAACACACGGCCGCTTAAGGGGGATGTGGCCCCGCCCACTCCCCGATCAAACGCCTCCTGGGCCCCATCTGCGGCCCTGACCCACCCAGGGGGGGAGCAAGGTGGCGAGGGAGTCGGGCCGGGGCGACGGCCTCATCATCTGCATGGCTGCTCAAGGGGAGGGGTGTGGTCACCACGGTCAAGCCAAACAGGAAGAGGCAGTGGCTGAATGCACGCCACCAGAATAGAGAGAGCGACAAAGAGGACAAAGACGAAGACAAGGACGGTAAAGAGGGAGACGCAAAATGGCTCAGCAAGCACAAGGAAATGTATAATGTGTTTTTTCCTCGCGCTTTTCATTTCAAGGCACGAGGCGCTGACCCACATATGAGCAGTGAGCCTAATGGAAAGCAATTCCTTGCAGGGGCTTTCAGGAAAGACGTGTGGACATGCGATTCCAGCGAGCATCTCCACGGTGAACGTGTACAATCATCATGACCACGCTTTGACTCATGTGTTTGTACATTTCAGAACTTGGACAGTGTGCATTATCCCTCCTCTGCATATATACGTGTGCACTAATTACACAAGTATGTATGCATGCATGCTACTTACATACAATAATAGCAGCACTTATATAACAATCTGTTGCATGTATACACGCAGAAAAATGATATTAATATAAGTTTTGTTCTTTCCTACATACCTTTGAATTTTTAATTGCCGGCGATCGGTCCTTGGGATATGGGCGATCTCTGGTCTGTAGTCCTTAACTCTAAACAAAACAAAATATTTTACAGCAACAACACTACTGCTATTTCTACTAATAACACAAATGAGGGTATTTTAAAAAGGTCTGATTTCTGCTTTCAGAGTTGTGGATTCTTAAATGAAATACTACTTGTAGTACTTTTCCCGATAAAGAAGTTCTCCTGTGGTGCTGAACTTTGATCTAGCGTCGAGTCTTCACGCGTTACTTGATGAATGGTGGGGAGATAAAGCGACCTGTCTGGCCTTTGTCACCACTTTCCTCCGACACGTATGTAGGCCGATCGGCGCTTTTTACCTCCACCACGCATCGTGGAAGGCATGTTGACGCCTCCCGCTATCGGCGCTTTTATCTCGCTGACGGGTGTCGCCGCTGACATTTACATGAAAGCGCCGTGCCTCGCTACGACACTCCTGCACTGATAGGGAATGACGTGCGCCTAGGAATGTCGCCGACCTCCGGGGACGCTCTCGTGGACGGCACACCGACGGCTGCGGAGAACGACGCTCCCACGAGGCTGCCATCTTTGTGTCTCTCACACTCCCGTACTTAAATGCTTACAATGTGTTTGATGTACACATACGGCAACTGAGGAAAAGGAGTTAGCCGTTGCAATTTCTCAGAAATTTTACATCAGTTTGGCATCAAATGTGCTCTGATCTTCATCTGAGCCACACACACAAGCAGCTTGAACTGATGACCAGCAGCTGTCTTTGATCAGGAGTCTGTCAGGGGTTCACCATCTGAAGCTACCGGTCAAAAAATGTAAAATGGAAACGTCAAATTGCAGAGAAAAAGTTTTCCTGCGTACTTGAATGCAATTTATCGCGCAACTTGAGCATTTACACGTACAGAATCTCGTTTCAAAGGTCAACGCGTGTATGAGCGGTCAGGACACGGATCAAGCGCTCCTTCAAATGTTTCTTCATATGTCCAAAGGGATCAATGTGCACTTCACACAGTCAGATATTGCGGATCTCCACTTCTGTCTGCAATGGAACCATTCACAGTACTGAGAGAACTACGGTACATCAGATCTGCCTGTGGTTACTACTCTGCCTTCAGCTGCTAATCTCAGGCAATGAGAGAGAAATGAGAGCAAATCAAAGCACTTTTGAGTTCCATTAGTAGGTGACAAGTCAGCAATTAAAGGGGCCTAAAATAAGCCGACTGATGTGTTTGGAGGAGCGGCCAGGCACTCGGCAGCCATCACGAGAAGAGGATGACAGCGAGAGAGGTGAGGAGAGGAGGCGGGCAGCTGAGGAACGAGAGACATGTGATGATATTCCCCTACGTTGCCGAGCACCATTCGGGAAGATAAACAGAAAAGATGGGAGGACTAAGTGGATGAGCGCGAGGAGGGGCGGAGAACCTAAACGCAGCGAAGGCATGCTCAAACACAAGCTTCGCTTAATGACAAAAGGGAGGCACAAATGATTAACATAAAACACTGATGATACAAAATAGCCAAATCACACGAAAATCAAAACACAGAATAAAAAGCAGAGTGGGTAAAAATAAAAAAAAATAATAATCGTGGCACAGGCAGGACAGTAGAGAAAGACAGAATAGGTCTTTTGAGATGGCTAGCTGCTGCCTGCAGGACGAAGCAGAGACACAGAACACTTTAAAGAAACTTGTATGTGTTTCGCCCCAGACTTGTGAAGGGAGAACATACGCACACACACACACACAGTCATACACATGCAGAAGCTATGGATGGGAAGGAGGTGCACCTGGGTGACATCTGAGAGTTTTAATGAAGCTTCTCCATCCCAAACGGGTCAGTGGCGACACCCGTCCACTGCGTCTGCATGTCTCTGGGACCGTTGGCGATTACGCTAGCTACGCCCAGGCAGCCGCCGAGTGATAGCAAACCCACACACACACATACACACACCGCAAGTCTCACTAAAAACATTTGACTGGCCCGTAGCAATGCATAAAAACATGAGAGTAACGTGCTGGAGAAAGGAGGTGGAGAAAAACAAGTACTTACCTCGGTGGTCGGCATGACAACCATTAAAGCTGCCCGTGCCAAGGCTAATGAGGTAGACGAGTGGAGAAGGAAAACACCATCAAAACATTTTGATTGTGCGATTGTATGTGGAAGTCCTTACACGTGTGTGTGTGTGTGTGTGTCTCTGTCTCTGTGTGTGTGTGTGTGTGTGTGTGTGTCATCTGGAGGAATGGTCAGCGTGATTGTCACTGACTGCTGGCACATGGAGCAGAATTAGCACACTAACATGTCTTTAAAGACATTAAAACTACTTAAGCCACTATTAAGGGGCTGGCAGAGCTGCAGCTGAGTGGCGGACACGTTTCTCTGTTTGCAAATAAGCTGCCGGCAGAAAGAAAAGGCCCCAAAACAAATAAAATAAATAAGCAAAACAAATGTTTATAGACGATGAAGGAGGGGGCTTTTGGAATTAGAAGTGGTGCTTAATAACAAAGCAGGGAGTGTGTATTCATCAACAGCGAGGCCAATGGAAGTTTCTCACCTCATTTATCGTGAATAAAATCCCCTCAATAATGATAATTGTTGGAAATTGGTGGAAAATTAATCTGGCAACGTGTCGGCGTGAATAAATTGTGTCATTATTGCTTGATGAGGGGAGTGAAAAGAGGAATTTAGTCTGAATCATAATGCAATCAGCTCTTTAATTCACACAAATTCCTTCAATGTAGCTGCTGCTGTGTGAGCGTGAGTGTGTGTGTGCGTGCGTGGGGGCGGGTGCGTGAGTACATCTGTGTGTGTGGCGCAGTCAGTCCCCAGATGACGACGTGTGCCAGCTCGGGCTGAAACATGGCCGACGTCACGTACGTGGATATGTTTTGGTTCAAGGAGAGACAGAGGTCAAAGGTCAGTGCGTGTGTTGCCACTGGTCGGAAACAGACAGTGAAGCGTAACGGGGCCATGTCCACTTCTTTGCTGGGATGGAGGTGGTCGCTGGCACCATGACTGACATCAGACGTCGACGTCGACAGAGAGAGGGGGAAGTTGAAAGGGAGATGAGGAGGATGAAGAAGGGAAGAGAGGAGAAGCGAGGAGGGAACGAGAGGGAAGGAGGAGAGACTGACATCATGGCGGCAGCAGGAAGAGGCGCCTGGCTTGCTTCCTTCCAATGCCTGCCTTTTTTCCTGGCGGAGGGAAAGAGGTCGGACTGCTACGGCTGCCGCCAACTGACCTACATTCTGACGACGGCCGTGATGGAGGTGAAAGGTCATCGGCGTGCCACCGCGTCGTCATCATCACTCCTCATCTTTCTCGTCCTCAAATTTCCCCTTCCATCCTCCTGTTCTTTTTCCTCTCCTCTGTCCCCTCCTGTCTCCTCTGTTCTCCTCTGCTCCTGCTCCTCTCTTCCCTCCTCTTCACCTCTTCCTCATCCCCCTCTTCCTCATGAGAGATCTGCAGAGATTTGCACATTCGGGCCAATTGGCTAATAGAGGAAGTGGCAGGAAAAGGCAGCGTTTGCTTTGGAAATGAGACGCAGACCGCCACTCGATTTGTATCAGCCCCACACACACACACGGGCACACACAGGCACACACACACACACACGCACACACACAAACACAAAGCTTAAGTGGCTTCCAAACTGCTATGCGTATTAACTGTCAGCATCGTAGTCGTAATGACTTCCAGTGAACAAGGACACACACTTTCCCAAATCTCCATCACAACTTCATGTTGTCCACTTCCTGCTACGCCTGTTGGCCACTTCCTGCGGCACGTTTTCTCGTTGCGTCGACCTCACTCTGCTTTCCAACAATATACATGCAAATATTCAGTGGCATCACCAAGGAAACAAGAGGAACAAAGGCCATAGGAAGGCTAAACATGCATACGCGCAAATACATACACACAAAAGACACCGTGGGTGTCAAATGTAAAAACATGAAGAACGTTTTCTAGGTCAGCGTCCCATGTGTGACAAGATACGCATATGTGTGTGTCGACTGCTTTCCTGTGTTGTGTTTGTTTTACTTCTGCGCATCTCAAAATGTCCATTCTGATCCACGGTACGACAATTTGAGGCGGGTTTTACAAAACACATTTGCTATGTTACACCAAAGCTTTTCTATAACACATCCACACTGTGTTGACACGCTGTAGTAAACACAGCTGCCTTACCAATATGAAGGCACAGCGAAACACCGCAGAAGAAGAGAGAAAACGGCCACACATGTGCCATCATTATCTTTTTTTTTGTCTTAGAGCGTGTGCGTGATGAGCATGGGAGCCGAATAATTCCGGCATGATTTGCGCTACACAAAAAACAACAACTGCAATTCTTTCATCGCCGCTGCCAGGCCGAGGCTGTGCGAGAAAACAAACAAAGAAGAAGGGGAGGAAAACAAGATGGAGGCCAATCATTGTCAGAGGAGTTTCGAATACCGGATCACAACAAATGTGTGTGTCAGATATCAGTCAGAATCCGACTCAGAAGTCTTTTATTGATCCCAGGGGGGGGAAACTGATATTAGCCTGTATTCCTCAGGAACAGATGGTAAGAGCGAAGGGATAAAAAGACGATTATCAATTCAATCGCAGACGTGTTTACTTTAACTGTCTGATCCGAAACAAATAAAAAGTCTGTGCAACTATTTTTCCAGAGAGTTTCTAACGTTATTGGAGTGAAGTCTCAAGACCGAAGCGTTGACGGTTCCTTCGGAGATCTTGCCGTATGGAAATGCGGCAACAAGCCTGTGATCCACTTTGTAAAAAACACGGCGCTTCAATCAGTGACCTTCTCCATCCGTACCCCCCGTTCCATCACCCCACCACCACCGCCGCCATGGCCGCTCCCATCCCGATTATTCACTCGTCCGCCAGCCTGCACGGTCGATGAGGTTAGCCTCGCCGGGGTCCAGCTGTCCGAGGGAAACGGAGCCGTCCCTCCTGTCCGTGGCGACAGAGAATATTGATTTATGGCTGATGATAAACCATCAGCGGCGTCTGCATAACCCGGCTCTGTTTATCGGCTCGTCTGCTGCCACACGTGGGAGCATATTTCACCCACAGACCACCTGAGAGTAAAGATTTATCCTCCTGCAAGGTTGAAATTTCTCTCCGGCCTCAGATTGACTGCGACATTTGAGAATGTAGGGCAAAACAAGGCCTTGAAATTTAATAAGCTGCTGCAGTTTTTCATTTGCATGAATGTGGCCGGTGCTGCCCGGCGCTGCCCAGCCTTGCGGGCTTTTGTTGTGGCGGAGGCTCCTCGCTCGTCTGCCTTTAAATCTATTATACTTCCATTTCCATTCAAACCAAATGTTAATTTCGTTACACACTGAATCGCACAAATAACCTTTTCAGACTCCTCTCCTTGCTCCCTTTGGCCTCGTGTTTTCCTTTCTGTCCGCACGTGCCTTTGTCCAGAATGTCCGAGCGTGCTCCTTGACGACCCCCCTCGAAGACTCCCCCACCACCGCACCCCATTCTCCTCTGCCATTATCCTAGTTGAAGCCAAGCCCCTTGAAGTCACACTGCGTTTTTGCTCTCGACTTTGAACGCCAAGGCCTCGTTGGTAAACGGCCGAAGGCTCCTCCCCTTTGTCTCTCCGCAATGACTTTGTGTCCACCACGCACCTGCGCGCAAACATACATTTCTCTTCAGGAACGGCCCTTTAAACGAAAATGACGGCGTGTCAGACAACAGAACAAAGCGACACACCATCACAGAAATACAAGAAAAGAAAAGAAAAGCAAAGAAAAACATTCCGATGTTTGAACTTCCGACTCTGCGCAGTCCACGCGGACCCCCGGTGCGATGCAGCCCACCAGCCTGGACCACCTGCGGTGTTTTGTGGCGCTATTGCGAGAGTTGAATAACACCCTCCGTAATCACGATGTCACCAATATCGCCGCGCCACGGAGCGCCATCTTCTGGCCTGAACCCAGTCTTGATGGGGAGGCTCTTGTACAGATTTGATGTCCAGCTGCGACTACGCATATCCCAGAATATCATCCTGACTTTGGCTCATAGGGTCCGAAACTGGAGACTGTGTGTCAGGTCCTTATGGCTTTGGACGGACAGACAGACAGACAGATGGACTCACAGCCAGACAGACAGATGGACAGACAGACTGCGTATTAGTTGGGTTGTACCATTCCAGTTTTCTCCTCTCAGACTCCACAGAGAGTTGACGGCTGGTAAAACTTGGATTGCTTCTATTTTTGGACCTCAACAAAACGACCTCTAAGTTCCCCGTTTTATCAAAGTACAGGAGAAACTGGGAGCTGGTGGGTGGAGTGAGAAGGGAGACAAAAAAAAAAAAAAAAAAGGCGAGAGAGAGAGAGAGAGTGAGAGTGAGAGAGAGAGAGAGAGAGAGGAATTCTGAGCAACCGCCCTGCTTAAAAAAAGACAAAAAAACTGAAAAATCCCAGCCTCGCCTGCAGTCTCCACGCACAAACCGCGGTGGCTTCCTGTGCACATGTGTTGTGGTGTTGGCGTGGCGTCGTGAGAGTAAAAAAAAAAAACAAAAATGACTCGGAGCCTGGCTGATGGAAGTGTGGATGATGGAACCACATGAGTGAGAGCTGCACCGCAAAAAGGCGTTGGCAAGGGTTTGACCATATGGACACCATGTGCGTGTGTGCGAGTGTGCGCGTGTGTGTATGTGTGTGTGGTCTCTATTGGGGTTTCATCAAAAAATGAAACTAATATCAAAACGTTTGTTACAAAGCATTAAAACATAAACATCTGCTAGGACCAAATAGGCACGTGTAACTCCTCCCTTCCTCTGTTCCCTCCCTCCTTCCCTCTTCTCGTCCATCTTTCCTCTTGCTTGCCCACCGTTTCATCTCCTGCCCACCACGCCTCTCTCTCCTCCATCTCTCCTCATTTCCTCTCCCGCTCTTTATTTCACCTGAATTCCGACTCGTCCTTGCACCTTTGCCACCGTTCTTCCCTCCTTTCTCGCTCCGTTTTCCCTCCCTCCGCTCGATAAATAATGCATCGCTGTTCCACTTTATCCAATGTTACCCCTTTACAGCCGCCTAACACGAGCACGTGTGTGTGTGTGCGCGCGTCAGGGCTCACTCAACACCCGCGCAACCGCGCAGATGCATTTCCACTCCACAAAAGTTGCGGGTGATGAAAACGAAATCCCGAGTAACAGCTTGAAACGGCAGGCGGACGAGTTATTTTCGCTCTTACATAGACGTCTTTGGGCGGACGGTGGAGCAGCAGCTGCGGCGGGCGCTCGTCATTGTCCGCGTGTTAGGGTGCAAGAAAGAGAAAAATAGACAAATTAAACGTAAATCAAATTCCGCTCGCTGGGGGCCCGGAGAGCCCCGGCGCTCGGCAGGAAGTTTTTTAGAAATATATGATTCATTTTTGGGCAGATTACCCATAATTCAGTGCTCCTCCTCCTGTCGCTCTATGGCAGGAATTCACAAACACGCCGGCTGCCTTATTATGTGGGAAGGAGAGAGAGAGAGAGAGAGGGAGGGAGAGAGAGAGAGAGAGAGAGGGAGGCCGATAAGTTTATCAGAATACCAAATACTTTTCTCTGCCACCTTGCCGCACCTTCTGTGGTTGCTGCTGGTACACTCAGCCGATTGGCACTGTGCAGATTTCTGACACCAACTGCACATACACACACACACACACACTTTTCTCAGCTCCCTCTGTGGTATTTAAGGCTCCAAACCCGAGAAAATCGCTCACCTTCGCATTCATCCCCTCCTGCCACAAGTCTGGAGAACACGGAGCGATAAGAACCTTCTGGATGATGCCAGACCATCCCAGCCTCACATCGGCGTCGCCGATGACCGACGTTGTGAGATCGGACGGGAAAAACCGTCGCGCGCTCTGACTCACTGCCAACTGCCGAGGGACCGTCTGACAATGCCACTGACGACGCGAGATCAGACGCGAGATGTCATCGCGCCATTG
>OMPJ01040537.1:5000-10180 GCA_900312935.1 Carapus acus
TGAGCCCACACACAAGCGGCCAACAACTACATCACACTTCAAAAATACAATTGTATGCTACTGCGGACCAGAAGCCGAACATGTGTTCCATCTCTTCGCATCTTCACCTCTGGGCAGAGCATCATGGGAAGCGACCCGTTTTCTAACACCTTCCCTTGTTACTGGTTTTGCCCCTTTGACCGCCGCATCTGCATGGTAATGCGGCGGTCAACAAATCTCACACATTGTCATATTTTCGCTTTATCTTTTTAAGGATTCCGCACAAAGGGCAGCACAAAGTTGCTCTGCGGCTCTGCGACACGTATTCATGAGGAGTCTCTCCCGTGGGCGGCCAGCCGTGCATTCTAATAGATACGCGTAAATGAAAGAATTAATAATTGACACCCAGCACGAGAGCGCTTTAATAAGCGTAGGGCTAGGGCAGAAATCCTCGGGGGAAAATATAAACAATCTATTTATTAAATAAAGGAGAGCATGATGAAGGTTATTATACACGGTCATACGGCTGAAATTGCTCAGTTTTTAATTTAAATAACAGATCATGCATGGTAGTACAGCCTCCATTATTCAGGACTGATTGGTCCATATATATGAGTATGTATGTATGTGTATGCGTGTGTGTGTGTGCGTGTGGAGGATGGGGTGACGCCAATTGTGGATGACCGACTGGTAAATCAGCTTCAGTGCAGGTGTGTGTGTGTGTGTGTGGCAGTCAGTGTGTGTGTACAGCATAGATGTCAAACTCAAGGCCCGGGGGCCAAATGCGGCCCACCGGATCATTTTATGTGGCCCTCGAGCGCATGAGTGACTGTTTCCCCTTCATTTGAAAATGCATTGACCCACAAACTACATCTCCCAAAATGCACGTGGATCATGCTACTGGTAAAGTGACGCAGCCGTGCCTCAAAAAGTCAGTTTGTCAAGACATAACAACACGGCCCAAGTGGGGAAACAAGATTGTTGACTTGAAGTTTGATTGTTAACTAGTAATTGTTGATTAATTCAGGTTTCTTTTCTTGATGAAATACAAGATTCTGCGATACAACAATAGCAAAGACCTGACATATTTCTACATCAATGCAAATGGAATATTTGTAAGTTGAACAAGTAGAAAATTATATTATTACAAAATTATTGTTATAGATTGTATCATAGATTATTTTTACGATAATTTATATTATTATAGATTATTATAAATATATTTAAAATATTATATTATCAATTCATTAATTATTATTATAGCTATAATATTTATAATATTTAGCTATATATAAATTAATCTTACATGTGACCTTACATTACATTTATAACTTCTCAATAATTGCCATTCTCATCTGGCCCTTTGAGGGCCACCGCCATGCTGATGTGGCCCTCGGTGAACAAGAGTTTGACACCCCTTGTGTACAGCATACGATCGGTCTGTGTGATCGTTCAGAGTCACGTCTGGTCCTTAATTACGCCTTGAGATGGACGGAGGAGGACGGTGGGCTGTCCACCTCCGCCATGTTGAGCACTTTGGCAGCGCTGACATTGGAATACTTTGTTTTCTAGCTTTCATCAGATCATAATCCAGCTTTCATTTTTGAGTGCGTGTGTGTGCCTCTTGCCATCATGTCTTCTTTCTGACCCCTAACCAGGGCAGGCTGAGTGCAGCGAGCTCATTTTATGGTGCCAAAAACACTTTGTACTTCTTCTGCTGCACTGAGAGGGATCATTGGTGTGGATTTGGCAGGGAGAGGGACATGGAGGGTGAGGGAAAAGGAGGGAGAGAGGCAGAGGGAGAGCGAGCGAGCACTTGAGGGCAACACAATGTACCCTCGGCCAAAAAATTCTGATCGCCAAATGCAACAACAAAACATCCGCACTCACTCTGCTCCCCACCACCGACCCTCTGTGTTCAGATCAGTGAAAAGCTGGAATACTCTTCAACTCTTTACAAAACATCTTTCCTCTTCCCCCTAAAATTACTCTGAGGTGTAGCTTTGCCTCGCACTGAGCTACCACGGCTTGTTTTCATTGTTGTTTTTACAAACCAAAACTCATCTAATTGCTTGTGTCAAGTTTTGCAGTTTATTTTTCCTCCTCCTGTCAAGAATGGTGGTGCAATGAGCAGGGAGGGGAGCACTTGTGTGTGTGTCTGAGTGTGTGTTCGTGTGTGCGCTTTCTGTTCAGCACTGTCTTCTCGGGTAATTGTGTGCGTCACCTGCTATTCCTCAGACAAATGTGCGACACCCCGTCTTCCTTTTCTAGCCGCCTCGTCTTTGTCTTTGTCTCCCACTGCTTTCCCCACACGCTCCGTGGCCTCGTTTGAGAAATTTGGATTTTGCGACAATGGCGGCTCTCTGAAGCCTTCCTCCTCCTCTTCCTCCTCCTCCTCCTCCTCCCCACCTCTCCCTCTCCCTCCCTGACAGCGTGGCAGTGTGACAGTGTGCTGTTTTTCTGATCTCCGTCTCCCCTCAGCGTTTGGTCTCGGCTTGTAAGAGCTTAAGCAACGGCTCCCTGCGAGCTCGCCCGTAATTACAACGGCGACGGCATCGGCTCAGCTATTTTGTCTGACAACAACAAAAAATATGCTTGGTGACAAAGACACGCTGGTTTAAGTCAGCTGAGGATCGTCTCGCACTCTCTCCCACACCCCCACCTCCCCCCCCTCACCCCCCCTCTCTCTTTCAAATGTGCAGGCTCTGGCTCGGGTGTGTTGTGTTTTCTTTGTCTGTGTCTTATTAGATGCATGCATTCATCCATTCGATACAGTGCGTGTGTTATTATGTGCGCTGGCACTCATTGTGTTTCGCATCAGTGTGATTTTCTGTGGTCATGCTTGCTCTCAAACCACCATCCATTCAGCACATGTGTGTGAATGTGTGTGCGTATGTGTGCGTGTGTGTGGAAGCTCGCCTTTCTGTGCTTGGGTGTGTTTGCGGGACTGCAAGTCGCTGCTGCTTTTTTTTGTGGCCGCGTCCATTTCTTGACACGGGAGGGTGTGTGTGTATTAAGTTTCTCTCCCGTCAACATGGGTGTAATTAATTTCACCCCAGAATATTCATGACACACACGTGCACGCCACCACATGCGGAGTTGGCACTTATTAAATTAGGCCAAAGACGTGAGTACTTAGACAACTATGTAAAAAGAAAACATGTGTATTCTCCATGTTGAACATGTGTATCCAAACCACAAGCAAAAAACACACACACACGCGTGCACGCACGCACACATGCATGCACACACAGATCATCATTTCCAGGAGAGGGGAGGGGTGTGGGGTTTAGGGTCCCTGGCTGTCCGTTGTGTATTCTCACGAAAAGCTTTGGGGTCAAAGGTCAAGTTAAATGTGGTCTTTTGTTGTGCAAGGGGGGAAAAAAACACCCCTCTGGATCATTCTTAAACCAGATTCAGATGAAACAATCTCTGAGGACGTGGGGGATGAATATGATGAGTTTTGGTATATCTATAGTTTGGTGTATTCAGAGAAAGTACTGAGGGAGGACGAATAAAAGAAATGGGAGGAGGAGAGGGAGGGAGGAGGAGGAGGGGGATTTGAAGAGAGCGAGGAACGAAAAGTATCATAGAGAGCAGGAACCCTCAGATTTTCCCGGAGGAGGAGGATTTCATTAGTAATTGATCCGAGTGTGCCGAGGCGTGCATGATAAAATGGCCGGCAGACGCCTGCATCGCTCGCTGTGGCAGACATTCTGGGACTGTGCCGCTTCCAGACAGACGAATCATTAAAAGCTGCAGGCTAACGCACACACAGACACACACAGACACACAGAGATGCGCCGACAGACGCACAGACACACAACAAAACACACCTCAGCCAAACAATTCTAAGGCTGCCATCTCTGATGCTGAGTCACGTAGGTGAGCAGGAACATCATCAGGAATGAAATCCAGCCGCCATAAACACACAAAACAATGTGTTTTGATACACATAAGGCAAGATCTTATAAAAAAAAAATACTTTTATAATGTAGCTGTGTTGTTACTTCAGTACTGCAAGTGTGTATGGATATATTTATCTATATATATCTTTAACTACAAATAAATTGTTGTAGTTATTGTTTAGCTCAGACAAAATCTCACTAGCTTGGTATGATCCGACAATGACTCAGCAAACTAAGCAAAACGCAGACCCGCCATTGGTATCATTAGCTTAAACATGGTTGATGCTAAAGATCAGCACACCCGCTGCTCAGCTAACACCTGTCCTAGCATGGATTGGACAGCTCAAGAAGTGTCATTTTGTCGATAACTTGGGAGATTTTCACGCGTACATTTGATGCATCAGCGGGAGGCACGGCTGCTGGAGTGTTGACTAAGGACAAACTGCTAACAAACTGTCAATTAGTCCCGCTAACACGGCTAACAAGATCGGACAAGCACACGCACGCACCGCTTAGAAAAGTCACGCTGCAGTGGGTGTGTGTATGTGCGTGAGTATGCGTGCGCACATGCGTGTGCCAAATGGCTTCGGGTCTGTTTGAAAGTTGCGTGTTTTGTGTGTGTTTGTTTCTGCAGTTGTGCAGCTTTAATATTCATAGACAGGTGCGCATGTGTGTCAGTATGTGTTAGCCACAAAGCTAACAAGCACAAACGTGCTATCTGACTTGATTTAACATGAGAGCAAGAGAGGAGAGAGGGAGAGGGAGGGAGAAGGAGGGAGAGAGAGAGGGAGAGAGAGAGGGGAGGGATGAGTGTGAGCGAGGGAGCGTGAGGAATAAAAAGCAAAAAAGGTAGTGGTAACGTTGCTAAAAAGATGTGTACGCGTGTGGTGGTACAGACAGCAAGAATAAGAATGTGGGTCCAACGTGTGTGTGTGTGTGTGTGTGTGTGTGTGTGTGTGTGTGTGTGTGCGTGTGTGTGTGTGTAACCTTATCAACAAACAGCAGCCTTATCTTGATCTCTACATCTCTCCCTATTTAACTTGCCCCAGCCCCTTTTTTTTCTGTGTTTGCCTTCCTCCTCATTCATGTCTCGTTTCTCCTGTGTGTGTGTGTGTGTGTGTGTGTGCGTGTGTGTGTGTGCGTGCGTGTGTGTGTGTGTGTGCGCGCACACACGCGAGCGCCTGTTAACCTGTCTGAGGTGCTATTGAGGTTAATGAAGGAAGACAGCATCAGGCTCCAGATCCCTTTAATAAACCTTGTACACTCCACCTGCGCCGCGCATTCCAATGAGCG